>ML822024.1:71280-90217 GCA_009831015.1 Picea engelmannii | reverse complement strand
TATATATATATATATATATATATATATATATATATATATATCGCTCAGCCTATTTTGGGAATTTTCAAATCAGGTTTTCGGGATGTGCGACGACAGGAGGCCTCGCACTTGGGTTTCTCGGGAGCCGAAACTCCAAAACACAAAACTCTAAATGTGCTCCACTATTTCAGGGTTTCCTCCATCGGGATTTCGGGGTGTGCAATGACAGGAGGTCTTGCACCTGGGTTTCCTTGGAGATGAAACTCCAAAACACTGAACTCTAAACATGCTCCACTATTTCAGGATTTCCTCCATCGGGATTTCGGGGTGTGCGACGACAGGAGGTCTCGCACCTGGGTTTCCCAGGAGCCGAAACTCCGAAACACCAAATTCTAAACATGCTCCACTATTTTGGGTTTTCCTCCATCGGGACTTCGAGACTTGTGAGTACAAGGGAATTCGCCCTTGGGTATTCCGGATGCCGAAATACCAAAATATCGAGATTTAGCTACACGCTATCATTTTGGGATTTCGCATGTCAGGACTTCGAGACTTGTGAGTACCAGGGAATTTTCCCTTGGGTATTCCAGGTGCCGAAATGCCGAAATATCGTAACTTATCCGCAAGCTATCGTTTCAGGATTTTGCATGTCAGGATTTCGGGACTTGTGAGTACAAGGGAACTCGCCCTTGGGTTTCCCGGATACTGAAACTCCGAAATGCCACTCTTAAACCTACTCATCTTATTTTGGGGTTTCATCCATCGAGATTTCACATGTCGGGATTTTTGGACTTGCAAGTACAAGGGAACTCGCCCTTGGGTTTCCCGGATACCGAAACTCCGAAATACCACTCTTAAACCTGCTCATCTTATTTCAGGGTTTCATCCATTGGGATTTCACATGTCGAGATTTCGGGACTTGCGAGTACAAGGGAACTCACCCTTGGGTTTCCTGGATACCGAAGCTCTGAAATACCACTCTTAAACCTGCTCATCTTATTTTGGGGTTTCATCCATCAGGATTTCGGGACTTGCGAGTACAAGGGAACTCGCCCTTGGGTTTCTCGGATACCGAAACTCTGAAATATCGAAGTCTAAAAGGACCATTCTCTCTCTTGCAAGGTTTTAAGACTTACGCCCTAAAATCCTCCAACAGATCCTTGGATAAAATTTCAAAAAGGGTGTCCCTGTGGGGAGATCTATCCAGGGCATTACTTGAGACAATTAAGGGAATAAATTTCCCGAGAACAGACTTGAAAACTGAATCCGTTCAAAATATATATTTATATATATATATATATATATATATATATGTAAGCCATAGGTGGTCTTTCCAATATAAGCATGCAACCAATATATATATATATATATATATATATATATATATATATATATATATATGAGCCATAGGTGGTCTTTCCAATATAAGCATACAGCCACCATTTCTGATCAAAACACCATACAGACTGTCTTATACTAAAACCATTCATAATTGCACAAACCATGAGCATACATGTCAAAATATTAATTTCAAGATACGAGATATAACACTTATCAAAAAAACACCAGGTTTGATGCAACTACTGAGAGGGGTGCTCGTTTCCACCCAACCGTAGGCTCAAGGATTCCGAATGGATTTAAAACTAACCACCCTCGAGCTTAGACCACGATGTTGTGAGACTGAGTCTTTGTTCGTTAGAAGTCAAGAACGAAGGTTACTCTCCTTCTTCTCTACTTATCAATCACTCTGTATATTTTCCAGAGTCCTTCTGATTTCTCCCCTCTTGCGATATCTGTCACGACTGCCCTCTCCCACACCTCTTTCCTACCTTTTCTTTTCTGGCGAGGTTGCATGTGGCACGAACTTCCCCGTGGTGTTCAGGTCTGAGGCTTCCACGGATGGGAAGTTCACCCCCATCCCTTATTAACTCATGAGGAGCCTCTTCACCTACCAACCTGGCAAGTAATTCATTTTGGGGCTAGCGAGCCACTCTTGATCTTTGGGCCAGTGAAGACCAAATACGGTATTGGTTTCAGTGGAATTTAACGCCACCATTCCAAGTGCCTTCCACCACCTTTCATCAGCCATCGTTGTCTCTTTTCAGCACATCCCCCTCCCAGCAGTCCTGCAACACATATTCATAACATTATTTACATTCGTCGACCTTTTATACTAAGGTCCATTCAAAATCACACATTCACATCTTTGAGTCTGCCATAGTTCTTGTCCAGTATCATTATTTTTACAGACTGGGGGAAATAGGGTGTTACAATAACCCATATTCCTTAGTAATTTGGAATCAATTCCTTTGCTATTGTTTTAAAATTCACCGAAATTATCTTGAGAGAAATCCAAGGAAGGTGATCTTACCAAAGTGGTCTCCATCATGGTGTTGGCTTGGGAAATAGCAATGGAAGGTGGCCCTACTTCTCGATGCTCTTAGAAAATTGTTTGTATCTTTTCCAATGCCTCCTCCTTTTCCAACTGTTGTTGCAGTTATTCCATCATATAAGTGAGCCTATCTTCTTCCTAGCTATCCACCTGGATGAAATTCTCACCAAGGTGTACAAGTTGTGCTTTGTGCTTGTCCCAATATTCCATGACAGTGGTGAGGGATTGTTGGAATTATTAAAACTTCTTCTTTAGCATTGGAAGAAGTTTGGTATAGGTCTCAAGGTGCTTCTCCATCTCTTCCATATTCTTTTTAAACATTTGGACCTAATCCTTCAAGTGCTCATTCTCTTCTTGAATTTGAGCATTGCTAAACCTTAAGTATTCCAACTTTTCTTTGTTTTCTTTACCCATGCTAAGGGTTTTAATGTTATGGAAGCCACATCATAGTGAAGGATTCAACTTCTATGATACCTTATGATATGTAAACAATGGACTTATAGCCTACTCGCTTCTTGAACATGGATCCTTTGCGAAAGTATCTTCTTTTCTTTGTCTCAATCTTGTATAGAGTTTTCTATATCCAACAAGGCTACTATTCTTCTATCCTTTACCTGGTATAAGGATGTTGTTATTCTATATTCTTCCAATTGTTGCAAGGCCTTCATTTTAAATGGATCATGCACTCAACAACTATCTCTACTCCGAATTGATTAGTGGGCTCCTCTCTCCATGTAATATGTGTTAAATTTAGAGTTGCTATTAAGTTATTTTAAATTTTACTAGACAATAATAGCATAAGAAGGATCACTGAAAGAAACACAATCACAAGGTACACAACATTTATCCTGGGAAACCCTCATGGGGGAGAAAACCTAGCAATAACTTCCTTAATATATATTTCCAATACAATGCCAAGATAAAATACCAAACACTATAGAATATCCAAGACTGAGCAATGTTCCTCTCTCTTCTCCTTCTTCTAACTGCATCTTCCTTCAAACCTGCACACTAGATGAGTGACTTGAGTGAGTGTGAGAATGAGGCATGGGCCTCTCTTATTTATACTAGCTGAGGAGCGCCAGGGTTGTGTCTCTTCATCAAGCAGGGCCAACTTCATCACTTAGTGGCTAAAACCTCTTTAATTATCCCTAAGGGTCGACTTCTCAATTATCATCATTTGATTAGGGTTTGACCAATCCACAAAATGGGATCTGGTCATACATAAGTCCCAACATGATCAATCCACAAAAGGGGATTGATCTATAATACAATAACTCAATTATAATTATAATATTCTTTGTAGTTACAATATTTCAACACTCCCCCTTAACAAGAAGGGTATTCTACAACATCATCAGGAGAGAGAGAGAGAGAGAGAGAGAGAGAGAGAGAGAGAGAGAGACGGAAGCAACATCATCAACATCAGGAACACTGACTAGCATATCTATAAATCATCAGAATTTTTTCTCATCATCAATAACATCACCATTCATAGCATGGAGCTGGAGTATCATCATTCACATCATGGAGCTGGAATAGCATCATCATCGTCGTTCACAGCATGGAGTTGGAATAACATCATCATCATCGTTCACAACATGGAGCTGGAATCTGAAACATCAACATTAGTTAGCATAAAATCTATAACAACAACATAAACAACTCTAGGCTGATACAACATCATCAATATCACGAGGTTGATACAACAACATCATCAACAACATGAGGCTGGAGAAAAAACATCATCACAGCATAAGGCTGGAGAAACAACATCATCACAACACGAGGTTGGAGCAACAACATCATCACAACATGATGCTAGAGAAACAACACCATCATCATATAGCAACAAAATGAGGCAGGTGTAACAAAAACATTTTATGGTACTTTGACATTCCCTATGGATTTGCCCAGGAATCATAAGATTCCCTAGGATATAAAATCCCAACGGAGCTACCACGTGGTACTATGACAGACCATCCTTACTAGACCTTCGAGATCTGCCCAGGAATCATAAGCTTCCCTAGGATTATAAAAATCCTAACAAAGCTACCACTACTGACCACAACTGGCATATACATGCACAGGTACTCTGACATGTCATTCTTACCAGACCTTCAGGATATGTCCAAGGATGATCAGTCCCCTAGGATATAAAATCCTAATTGAGCTACCCATTGTTGGTCACGATACCTGTAACACCCTATTTCCCCTAATCTATAAATATAACTTTATTGGCCAGGGACTATGGAAAACTCAAAGTGTGAATGTTTGATTTGGTGGACCTTTGTATAAAGGTCGATTAATGTAATTCTTGTTATTTTAATAGATAATGGAAACATGTTGTATGACTGTTGAGAAGGGGATGTGCTAAGAGAGACCACAATTTCTAATGAAAATGTGGTGGAGGGGACCCGGAAGGGTTGTGTTAACCTCCACTGAACCAGTACTATGTTGGTTTTTAATTGCTCAAGATAAGAACAACCCTATGACCCGAAATGAATTTCAGTCAGGCTAGTAGGTGGGAAGGCCTCCTCAAGAGTTAAGGAGGGGATGGGGAAAACCACCCATCTGAAGGCTTCTGGACCTGACCACGGATTGGGGATCTGAGCCAGACACAATCATGCTAAGAAAGGAAAGAAAGGAAGCGTGGAGGTGGGCAGAGGAGAGCTGCGGAAAAATGCAGATACGAGAAAAGAAACTCTCAGGTCCAAGGAGGGATTGAAAGAGAAAAGTGAGTTATGATCATAGGGAATCGATATTGATTCAAGAGAAGGAAAGTAACCTTCATCCTTGTCTATTCCTATATAGGGAGAAGGAGAGTAACCTTCGTCCCTAACTTCCGTTGAGATGGAAATAAGAGATTGAATCTCAAAGCATCGTGGCCTAAGCTCGGGGGTGGCCAGTGATAAATCCAGTGGGAGTGACTGAGACTATGTTTGGGTGGAAATGAGCACCCCTCCTAGTAGTCACATCACATCCTATGGTTTTGATAAGTGCTTCTTTCATGCTTTGTGCTTCAACTGGAAATAATGAGTGCATGCTTATATTTATACACCTATAAATGGTTTCTGTATTGAATGATTTAGTTAAGAGTATGCATTCGCCCCTTGATGACTTTTGTATCTGCTCAATTTCCCTTATGCTCTAGTTTAATTTCTCGAGAATACTCACCTCAGAGAATTTCATTGTCATATCAAAGTCGAGTGAGTACTCCTCTGATTTCGGAGGTTGAACCCTGCAAACACTGTGAGGATAGGGTCTATTAAGCTCAGGAGAGGTAGTGCAGGTATGCACCGAGTCTCTACAAGGTGGGAAAAGACTGAAACCATCTTAGGTCCTAGATTTTAGGAATGAATGTAAGGAGTGCATGGAAGAATGCTTCCAAGCATTATGTTCAAGAGAAAGAGTGCAATACTCTTAAATCCTTCAGAGCCAACAAAGCTTCGGAAGAATAGTGATGCTCGAGTATCAAAAGGAGATATCTTTTCATTTAGAAGATGAATGAATGGGGTTCACTCAGGAGGTCCTAGGGTCTAGCACGACCATTAGATTTGAAGAAGGGGTGCAAGCGTTAATGCCTCGACTCCTTCAGTCTTTGCAAGACCACACGTTGGGAGATTCACATGGTGGTGTGACTAGACTCTTGAAACTCGAAGTTGCAACATGATCTGGGCCATAGATCTAAGGATCCATAGGGACCCTCCTTGACCATCAAATCTGAGTGTGAGGACCAACATATATTATATCTAAGAACGGTCCACAAGGGTTAAACCCTTCGAAATTATATAGGAGGATACATGGCGAGAGATCAACATTTCGCTGACTCATGACCCAGGGAAGTCAAAGGGTGGAGTTGTGAGAATTCATGATACGCGAAGTCACAATTTGATCCTAACCATCCATCCAAGAGGACACATGGTGAGAGATCAGCATTTCGCTGACTCACAACCCAGGGAAGTCAAAGGGTGGAGTCATGAGAATTTGCGAAACATTAAATCACGATTTTATCTAAGCCGTTAGATCGTGGGGAGTTATGAGTTGTCGATCTGACACTCGCAAATATCGATAAATTGGGAATCGAGAGAACAAAGGTGAACCAACCTCCCAAGTCCTGAAACGCGAAATTGTGACTTAATTGTAGTCGTTGATCAAAGGAAGATCGTGGACTGTAGATATAGTCTTATTAGGAGTTCGCAACTTAGGAAGCTGGAAGTAAGAGTTCTGGGAACTCGCAAAACGCAAAATCATGATTTGATATGAGCTATTGGATCGAGGAGAGATTTGGGATGTCGACTCATTAGAGGGAAGGACGAGTAAGTGAACTTCATGAGACGCAAATTCATGAAACGCGAAATCACGATGCGCCTTTCAATTTTGTGATTGGTCACAGCCTTGGTCACATAAAGGGAGGGGCTTATCCAAAAGAGCTAGTGCTTAAATACAGTGAATATTAAAGGCATTAGGGAGAAAGCCATGGGTTCCATATAACCTACGCTTTAAGGGAAAGAAGATATGTCCAGTGGATTTGAAGTTCTTCCCTGACTTCCATTGACCAGGATTAGAGACCATGGATGGAGGAATCGACTAATTGAGGAGAAAGGAATTAATTTTTTTTATTCATTTATTTTGACCCTTCGTGGGTGTGTTACAATACCATAGTATCATCAACATCACTCCCCCTTTTGAGGGAGGTCCTTTCGGAATATACCAAGCTTGTCTCAAAAGTATTCAAAATTTACATGAGACAAAGGCTTGGCCAACACATATGCAACGTTCTCATTTGTGCCAATATATTGGAGATTTATATCTCCCCTCTGCACCATATCATAAATGTAGTGATACTGGATTTATATGTGCTTCGACTTATCATGGAACACAAGGTTCTCCAACATTTTTATGCAACTCTAGTTATCACATAAAATCATGGTTGATTCCATCTCTAGATCAAATAGACCTATCAACAACTTCTGAAGCCATATGTCTTAACAAATGGTGGAACATGCAACAATTTATTCCACTTCTGTCGTGTTGAGAGAAATATTGGATTGCTTCATACTTTTCCATTAATTCATGGCTAACCCCAAACTAAAACAACATCCTGAAGTGCTCTTTCTGTCAGAAACACTTCCAACCCAATCTTAATCAGTATAACCAACCAATCTGAAGTCATGATCTCCATTATAACAAAGACCAAAGTCCAACATACCCTTAAGGTATCTCATCACATGTTTTGTAGCAACAAGGTGAACACATCTGGGCTCTACCAGATAATGAATCAAGGTGTTCACAACAAAACATATATTTGGCCTGGTATTCATTAGATACATCAGTAATCCATTGATTTGTCTATACAGTGTAGCATCAACCAATTTTGATGAAGTATCAATGAGGAGCTTCAACTTTGTTTCCATGGGTGTGTTCATGGCTTTGCATTCCAACATATCAAACTTCTTCAGTATTTCAACTGCATACTTCCCTTGTTTAAGGAAGATCTTCTCTAGGCTCTGCCAAACTTCGAGACCTAGGAAATAGTGCAACAGGCCTATGTCTTTCAGCTCAAATTTTGCAACGAGCTTCTTCTTAAAATCAGTGATGAGATTTCTTCTCTATTTAAGAATAATTCATCCACATATAGAGCAATATAATTGGCTCATCATTCATAACCTTGAATTAAAGGTTAGAATCAGCTTTACTTTTGGTAACGCCCAAGCTCGTCATGAAACTGTCAATTCTACCATACCAAAATCTAGGAGCTTGCTTCAACCCATATAGAGCCTTCTTCAACCTACAGAGATGAGTCTTTCTATATTCAACTTCAAACCCTTTAGGTTGTTCTATATACACTTATTCTTCAATAACGACATTTAAGAAGGTTTTTTTCACATCCATCTGGTGTAAATTCCACTTCATCTTGGTTGCAAGAGCTATGATGGTTCTGATAGAAGTGTATCTGGCTATAGGAGAAAACGTCTCTTCATAATCAATGCCCTCTTTTTGAGAAAATCCACGAGCTACAAACCTTGATTTATGTTTTTCAATACTTCTAAATGCAACATGTTTTATCTTGTATAACCATTTGGAAGATACCACATCTTTTTTCTTCGGTCTATGAACTATTTCCCATGCATCATTATTTATAATGGATTGGTATTCTTTTGTCATTGCATCTGCCCATTCTTTCTTCTGAATGGCTTTTTCAAATCAAGTAGGCTCATTTTCTATGAGATCACACATCAAACCCATATAACTGGAGAATGGCTTAGGTTTCTTGATTTGTCTCATGGTTCCTTCTAGGGCACCATACTTCTCTCCATCTTGAATGAGTTCTATTTCCCAAGTTGGATTTCTCTTGTGAGAGATCGTCATTAGGGGAGGTTCTTGAGATTTGGTCATATCATGATCTTCTGGAATCTCATCATCATGGGAAACTGTGACTTCCCTCACAAGTTCTACAACTATGGGAGCTACAAGTTCTTCTTCATATACTTCTTCAAGCAGGCATATCCTTCATTTCTTGAGTGTTGCATATTCATCAAAGGTTACATCTATGTTTATCTCAATGTGATGGTAACCTTGTATGTAAATTCTAAAGGCCTTTGAGAACTCACAGTATCCATAAAATATTTGCTTCTTTCCTGAAGGGTACAACTTGGTTCTTCTTTCTTTCGGAATGTGTAAAAACACTGGACAGCCAAATATATTGAGATGGTTTACTTCTGGCTACTTTCCGGAGAACAATTCTTCAAGGGTTTTTAATCCAAGTGCACTATGGGATAGTTTGTTTTGGACATACACTGTTTTTCTTGCTGCTTCAGCCCATAAGTGCATTGGAATATCTTGATCATGTATCATAGTCTTCATTGCTTCCATTATAGTTCTATTTTTTCTTTCTACTACACCATTTTGTTGAGGATTGTAGGGAGTGGTGAGCTCCCTCTTAATCCCGACATCTCTGTAAAATATTACAAATTATTTTGAGGTGTATTCTCCTCCATCATCTGACCTAAGTATCTTGATTTTTCTTTCAGAGAGATTCTCTATCAAGGCTTTGAATTCCTTGAATTTTCCAAACACTTCATCTGTTGATTTCAAGAAGTAAACCCAAGTCTTGCAAGAATAATCATCAATAAGTGACACATAGTATACATACCCACTAAGAGTGTTTTATGGAATTGGGATACATACACCTGAGTGGATGAGATCCAAGATTCCTTGTGCTTTACTGTCGCTCTTCAGGAAAGGATTATTTATGTTATTTCCTTGTGCACATCCCTTGCACACACCTTCATGATCAACCTTGAATTATGGTAGACATATAACTTCATTTCTTAAATATGGTAAGGATTTGTAGTTGATGTGAGATAGTATTATATGCCAAAGTTCACATGGACTCTTCATGGAGTGAGTCACGGCTGCATCTGAGTGACCTTTTAATTTATACACGCCACCTTCTTCTATTCCAATAACAATTGCATCTTCTATGGTTTTTCCTTTAGGCCACATAAGGAATTCACCATCTATGAATGTAACCCTAAAACCTTTCTTATCTAAAGCTGAGATAGAAAGAAAATTATTTGTCAAACCTGGTACATATAATCCTTCATCTTCATTGGGGTCCCTGAATCAAGTTTGTAAGTGGATTCTCCCACTCCTTTGATAGGGTACTGGTAATCATCTTCGAGTGTAACTTTATAGGGAAAGATATTTTCTGTAAGGCTAGAGAGAATGTCTCTCTGACCTATCATGTGCTTAGATGCACCATTGTCTATGAGCCAAGTATCCTCTCCAGGTGACACGGATCTTGAGAGTGAAGACAATAAAACATAGTCTTCAATATTTTCTTTAATCATCTTTGTGGGTGGCTCATCATATTCAAATGCATAGGAATGGTGTATTTTGTTATTTCTCTTCTTGCATTCTTCTCTTCTAGCTGGACAATTCTTAGCAATATGTCTCATCTTGTCACAATGGTAACATTGATAAGAGGCGAAATCATTTTCTCTTCTTTGACCTTTATGAAAATTTTGGAATCTCCTTGGAGGGTGAGATTCTTTATAGAAATGGGTGAATATCTTTGGGGAGTGATATTCCTTATGTAGGTGGGTCTCCTTATGGGAGAGATACCTTTTCTTTCCTCATTTAGCATGAGCAGATAGGGCTTGATATTCATCCCTTAGTAGTATTGCTTCTCGGTTAGCTACTCTTGCTTCTTCTTGAACACATTCTTCCCAAAGATTGTCAAATTGGATTTTATCCTTTCTTGCACAGATGGTTTGGATGAAGGCATCCCAAGGTCTTGTGACACCATTAAGAGTTGTCATTAAGAGTTCATCTTAATCTAGGTTGTCTCCAATTGCTTCTAGTTTTTCCTTGAATTGAGAAACCCTAGAGAAATAGTCATGAATGGTTTCTCCTTTATGCATCTGTGCATTCTTGAGTTGGGATCTCATATTCATCTTCTGGTTGATATTCCTTCCTTCATACATTCTGTGTAACACCCCAAGGCCGAGCCCCTATTGAATTGTAATTATGTTAATAGGTTAGTGAGCCAAGTGTTTATAAGTTGGAAGACTTATGTGTTTATTAGGCCGAAGAGCCTAGAAGATAAGGCCAATGAGCCTGATTTTGTATATGTAAATACTCACATCATTAATAAAATTACATCATTGCGTGTAGACCGACCACAAAAAAAGAGTTATGGCGGAATAAGCTCCACTAGGTAGGGAAAGGGAAGGGGATAAGTGTCTAGGAATAACGGCTAATCTAGAGGGATTACCTATAAAGGAATAATATTATATTATTATTTCCTATAGGCTAAGGTTTGACATAACCTATGTTGTCCTAATCTCCTAGGGAAAGGGAATGAGTGTTAAGTGGAGCTCATGCAGCTTCAGGAAGACATGTTTCAACCTGGGTGCATACAATTTTTGGGTGGTAAAGTCATCTCGCTGGGGGTTCCCTTACCATCGCGATGGTCACCACGTTGGAAGTCAGCCATACGCCCCACTGATGCACGCAATGATATAGGGAGAGCCTTGACACAGCCATCTGTTTCCTCCATCATCAATATCTGCAACTTAGGAAACACACACACCCATGTTATGAAGCTAACAATTTTTCATGTGAAGCACAACACGACTGCGCAGTGTCTGAGCCATATTGCGCCTTAGACTTTGTTGTTGCTACCCATGTTTTTCTCTGTACTGGTGTGGATTGCTATCATTACCAGAGCCCATACCCATTTTTTGTTGTAGAGGTTACTCGCTGGACTTAGGATCTAGATAGAAGAGGCAGGTTGTCAGGCCTATGAGAAACTCTCTCCATGTGAGAGAGTGTGTTAAGGAAGTGAGTTCTCCTGGAGGGAGTCTCGTAGAAGATATAGTACTCTTATACTTCTGGTCCATCCTATCATTGAAGCCCTGGAAGGGAGGTAGACAACCGATGGACTTGTGATAGTGAAGGTGCACACTCTCGAGGTGGGACAGACATGTGGGGAATGAGAGTCTGTGGGTTATGGGCGTAAGTGGATCATGGGATAAAATCCTTCCTGTTGATCTGTGCGACTTTCCTATTGTCCTTACCAAGCCTAGGAATCCCTTGCTCGGTGGCGTTTAGTCCTAGCTCATGGGTGACCCATTGCAGAGCATGATGAGAAATGTGGTATAATGCTAGGAGGTTCATGGAAGGTCTACATGCAGTTGGTGGTCATATATTAAAATATAATTACCAAATATTTGTTCTATGTATGATGTGTATCTTGAAATCAAGTTATAATGTTATTAGAATTGTCTATATATATTGCATGTATGTTTTAATGTTGTTTACGCATGAATAGGTGTATGAACAGAATGTTATAACTGTTTAAATTACATTAGATAGATATGTATATGTAGGTATATGGTATCAGAGCATGAAATTTATTCAGTGGCATGGCCTCACCTATTGGTTTAAGGCCGAGAATGTCACAAAATGGTATCAAAGAATAAAAAAAAAGATACAATTGTTTAGGTAGTGTTACCCGATAGATGTTTGAGGGTCGGGGATGTCACAAAATGGTATCAGAGCCAAGGTTTTAACACTAAGCCTAGATGGGCCACAGTAGTGGTTAATGAAGAAAATATTTCAGAGTGAATTGTTATTGAAAGGGACAAAACTCGATGTTCAAAGCATCATTGGGACTGTGTTCAAAAGCTCGGGAGGTAAAACGGTTTATGGAATGGCAACATAGAAAGAAGCCACAACAACCATTGTGTTGGGCCGTGAGGTTTGAAATTGGGTCATAGGATCTGTTCGAGAGGCAGAAGATCCTTCACAAACGTCAGATATGGAGAAAAGTGCATGAAATTTAACCCCTAAGTCCTTCGGACTTTGTGACTTTGGTGAAGTTTATGTTTTATAAGAAAAAGGGGACGAAGCCCAAATTTTTGAAGTTTAGAAGAGGATTTACACCATACATCCAGGGAGAAGTGTTTACCATTGGATTTGACCAAGGACAGATCGATTCAAGAGCAAGAGGTAAGGTGCAGCGGCATATCAGTGTATTTGGGAGCTCGACACTTTGAGAGAAACAAAGTGTGCTAAAGTGAATTCGCTTGAAGTCCCCGAAGTGACGTGGCATAATCACATCACCCAGGGTGACGTGGACTTCCTTATTCCTACCACGTGTCAGTCAGAATGGAAATTTGATGCCCTTGTTGGACCAAAAGAAATCCAACACATAGGGCCATGTGTCACCACCTTAATTGTTGATAGTTGTACCATGTGGACCCCGAAAGGTAAAGTAGTTCAAAAGTTCAAAATTTGGGAGATTTGAGGAATGCAAGTGTAAAATATTCTGAAGCCCAAAGTCCTGAAGTGACGTGGACTTCTTACGTCACCAAGGATGACATGGACACATGGGATGTGTGCCACGTGTCAATTAGTTAAGAACCTTTGGAAGATATAAACACATGTTAGAATGTGACACGTGTCACCCATCATATTGGACCACGTGTTCGCTTCTAGTATTTTGCCATGTGGCACTCTTCTTGAGCATGGTTAGTGGGGCCCCTGATGTTCACAGGGGATGCATGGCGTCAGATCCCAAGGTCCAGAGACTTGACACTCCAGAAGAAATGGTTCATGACAGAATGGGAGGAAGAAATCCCCAAAGTCCCGTAGCGCCGAAGTGACGTGACATGATGATGTCATCAGGGGCGACGTGGAAGTATTCGAGTATTAAAGGTTCGGGAGTTTTGCGGTGTGCATATGTGATATCCTCTGAAGTCCCACAGCGCTAAAGTGACATGACATGATGACGTCATTGGGGGTGACGTGGAAGTATTCAGATATTCAAGGTTCGAGAGTTTTGGGGTGTGCAGATGTGAAATCCTATGAAGTCCCGAAACTCTGAAGTAAATATCAGTCATTGGACATTGGAAAGCCGAAGACCATTGATCCACCCCACTTTGTGAGTTCACTAATGCGGCACTCCGAGAGATTTGTTGTGATGTGATTTGGAAACCTCTGAAGCCCGGAGTCTCGAAGCTCCTATCCACCGTAAATATTAACAGAGAATGTGGACCATAGATCCACCGTCTTCCGTGAAATCACCCGTTATAGGTTCTGTGATGTTTGTGATGTGCAGAAAGGGAAATCTCTAAAGCTTCAGAGCCCTGAAGTTTCAAGGCTCTGGATAAGCACCCAACTAATATCACTTGGTCACAGTCGTGGTCACATGCAAATTGAGGGATGAAGAAAAAGGGGCTAGCGCCCAAAAGTAAATTTTAGAATAGAATAGGGCTCAAAGATAGAGTCATGGGGACTCTTGATCAACCAAAGACCCGCAGAAAATAGAGTCTGATATATTTTGTTGAATCAGATTGTGTAAGTTATTCTAGAGAATTATTAAGTCTAATAGCTTTACAAAAAAATTTGGTTGACTACACATTTTGCGGAGTCACCAATTGATAGAACCGAATCGAATTGTTCCATAGTGTAGAGAAATGGAGAAAGCACAGGACGCTTGTAGTCTGGAGGATGAAGTTAGAGGAATGGATGTCCATTTGGTAATTTAAGGAACAAACTCCAATGGGCATGGAGAAGAAATAGATAAAGAAGTGGGCACAATGAAAATCATTAAAAAATTTCAAAAAATGTCCAAATTCACCAGGAAGATAATGAAATGCTTAAGAGAGACAAGGAGAAACATGAAGACTTAAATATGAATTTAATGCGGAGCCTAGAAAAAATTGAAAATTTTGGATAAGGAAAGTGGCTCCCGCAAATCAGGAAGTCATGAGACCCCTAATGAGGAAAGACGAGAAGGAAGTGGTAGTAGACATCACCAACACTCCCAAAGCATTCCCATAAGAGAGTACATTGTAGCTCAAGTCCATCCCCTGTCAGGAAACATAGGAGATATGGGGTGGATGAGTTGAAAGGAGAAATGAATAAAATAAAACCTCCTACTCTTGATGGAGAGCACCAGAAGGATGAAGATGTTGAGACATGGTTTCTACGCATGAGGAAGTACTTCCAATTGCAAAACTATTTTTCTCATGTAGAGGGAAAATTGTCATCTACCAACTTAAAGGAAAGGCATCCATATGGTGGGATCGGTTGGTGCAAGTACAACGCCTCAAGGAGAAAAATGTGACTTGGAAGGAATTCAAGAAACATTTTGAAAATAAGTACTTAGCCAAGAGATACTATGACAAGAATATGAAATATTTCTTTGAACTTAAATTGGGAAACATGACTATAAATGAATATGAAAGGATATTTCTAGAGTTGTTGAAGTATGTTCGTTTCATTAAGGATGAGGAAATCAAGATTCATAGATATCTGAGTGGGCTGCCATCTTTCAGAAGTGATAAAATCCATTATGATGATCCCAAGACTCTGGAAGAAACTATAAGGAGATAAAAATGCTTATATGAACAGCAAAAAGGAAATCCTACTTTCCAAAAAGCTTGGGAAGACATGAGGAAGTTTAATAGGGAGCAGAGGAAGAAGGGGAACAAGCCACCATTTTTCATAAATATTCCTCAAGGACAACCATCTTTAGAGCGCATAGAATGGCTGAGGTAGGTGGGAAAAGGTCAAGGCAGGCACCCATTCAATGTTGGGGTTGTAAGGGAGACCACGAGTATAGATATTGTCCTCACAAAAATGACAAGGTGAGAGTTGTCTACAATGTTCAGCAAGTAGAAACAGTGGAGGACATGGGCATAAGAGTACCAAGAATCTATGCAGCCTGGAAAACCAACAAGCTGAGTTTCAATCACACATGATTGAAGTTGAAGGTATGATCAATAACCATGCCTTTACTATTTTAATTGACTCAAGGGCTAGTCATAGATATATAGATCCTAAGGTAGTGGAAATATTTCAATTACTAAGAAGCAAGCATGGGAAATATTGGTTGGTGAAGCTCTCTACAGGAGCCAAGAGAAAGGTTGTTGAGTTGGTTAAATCATGTCCAGTGGGCATGAATGGACTGAGTACTAAGGCAGATATGAACATCTTTCCTTTGGAATCATATGCTTTCCTAATTGGTATGGATTGGTTGGACCAACACCATGCCATATTATAATGGAATAACAAAGCATTCACTTGCTTGGATGAGGAAGGAAATCAGAGAGTAGTTGAAGGAATTCCTAGGGCATTTACTATCTGAGAAATCTCAGCAATGCAGCTAAAGAAGTGTTATAGGAAGGGTTGTCAAATATTTGTAGCTCATATGGAGGAAGCATCTAAGGATAAGGTGGAAAATATGGAGAATCATGAAATCCTGAAATGTTTTGAATATGTGTTCAAGGAGGTACCAGGACTACCTCCAAAGAGAGATATTGATTTCTCTATAAATTTAGTGCCTGGAGCAACTCCAATATCAAAGACTCCTTACAGAATGAGTACACCAGAGCTGAAGGAACTTCAAATCTAGCTTGAAGAGATTTTGAAGAAGGGGTATATATGCCCAAGTGTGTCACCTTAGGGTGCCCCAGTCTTGTTCGTGAAGAATAAAGATGGGACATTGATATTGTGCATTGATTTCAGACAGTTGAACAAAGTGAGTATAAATAACAAGTATCCCTTACCAAGGATTGATGATCTCTTCGACCAGTTGAAGGATGCTAGGATATTTTGAAAGATAGATCTCAGGTCAGGATACCATCAGGTAAGGATTAAAGAGGAAGACAATAGCAAGACCTCCTTCAGGACAAGGTATGGTCATTATGAGTTCACAGTGGTGCCATTTGGGTTATCAAATGCACCAATTGTTTTAATGTGCTTAATGAATGGTGTTTTTCGAGAATATTTAGATAAGTTTGTCATTGTCTTTTTTGATGACATCCTTGTACATTCCAAGTCGGAAGAAGAACATGAGCATCATTTGAGGATGGTGTTGCAAGTGCTAAGAGAGCATCAGTTGTATGCCAAATTGAGCAAGTGCTCATTTTATCAAAACATAATTCCCTATTTGGGGCATATCATATCTGAAGAAGGGATAGTAGTGGACCCTAAAAATATTGAGTCCATTAAAGGGTGGACATCACCTAAAAATGTGACAGAAGTCGGATCCTTCATGGGTCTAGCTGGCTACTACAGAAGGTTCATTGCAAGGTTTTCAAGAATAGCTCACCCCATCACTTCCTTGCAAAGGAAGGGGAAGAAGTTTCAATGGACAGAAGAATTTGAAAAGATCTTCCGACAATTGAATTAGTTGTTAACCAATGCTCCAATTCTGAAGATTGCATATCCGAATGAATATTTTTTGGTTTTCACAAACGCATGCAAAGAAGGACTAGGAGGAGTCCTTAGTCATAAAGGATTTGTGATATGTATCTGTTGGAGTTACTTCACACACACCTAGGATTTATTTTTACTAAGGTTTTTCCTTTTTTATTAGTCATAATTAGTCATTATCCAGTCTCCTATATTTTAGAAGAGAATATTCCACCTGGAGAATATTCTCTTTCAATTGACACTTCAGTTTGACTAATTGAGTTGAGTTTAGATGTTGCATTAGTTTTGTCACCATGAAACATTGGGATCATCACTAGCTAATGAGAATTTTCCTTGGGATCATCACTAGACTGGCGCATTACCCTTGATTTCATGAGTTAACTCCTCACTACTCTCTGTTCAGTCAGTTAACTGAAGACTAGTTGACTAGTTAACTCAACTAGGTGGCAGTTCACTCTCGTAATTGTCTGAGAGACTAGACTAGGTGGCAGTTCACTCTCGTAATTGTCTGAGAGACTAGACTAGGTGGTAGTTTACTCCCGTAACTGCTATTGTGTGTCCAGATCACTCTAGACCACCACTATGTTTCATTGGTTACTCATGTATCCTATATCTATTGTAAATTATTCGCTCTTTGAGTGCGGAATACAATAAATGAGAATTCTTTCATTCTTTCTCTCCTTCTTCTTCTTTCTCAATTTCTCTCTGCAAATGTGTGTATCATGTTTTAGCTAGATCTATTATGTGCAGGTTCAACACATTTACATGGTATCAAAACCGACTGACTGCTAAACAAAATCTACACCAAATTATTTTTGCAGGTACTGAAGATTGAAGAACGCAGAAAAGATGGAATTTATGTTTTATTCATCGATAATACTTCTCACGCCTCATAATTATTTGGAGTGGAAGCCAAAGATTCTACTTTTTCTCAAAAGTAGAGGCTTATACCAAATAACCATGGTAATGGAAGTAGAGCCTAATTTTGTCGATGAGAAAAATGACTTTCTCAATAGACAAGATATGGCCATAGGATTTATCTGCTTGTCTATTTATCCAGAAATTCTCCACCAAGTATGTGATGTCACACAAGAATTCACTCCAAATGAATTATGGACCAGGATGGAGGTTCTATTTGGGAATAAAGAATATTGTGAAGATTGCATGCAGGGGATTGAAAATATAGATCCAGAAGAGAAATCGTCAGAAGATTAAACCTCTTATTATGAAGAGTCTTCTACAAAAGTATTCGCACATATTTGTATTACATTAATTGAAGATGATGTCTACTCCATTTCAGATTTTTTTTCTGAATTTCATGTGGAATATATATGGCATGCATCTCAGGATTCACATGTAGACACTTTTGCGTGCACCATGCATGCATCTCAAGAGACAAAAAGGGAACCACACACATTAGACTCCATTATGATATTTTATGAGTACAATTTGCAGAAAAAAAATTGGATATTTGAATTCCTCTTAGGAAACTATCCAATTTCAAAAATCAAATCATCGGAGATGGAGTGTAGAAATTGAAGTTATGATCTTTTTAAACTCAACAAAATTTCAACATTTTTTCATAAACCTCCGCACGGTTTTCAAAGTTTCATTCAAAAACATTTTGGATATTTTTCATTACAAGAAGAGAAAGTGGATATGTGTGGACATATCAATGGTGCATCTACTTCATCAGATCCGTGCATACATCTACATCTTCAACAAAATCTTCAACGAGCATAAACTTGCACAATTGTGAGGTCTTCTTGGAGTGAAGGACAGGGTTACTTAGCAACTGTTTTTTTGTTCCTTCTTTTTTTTTTATGCATT
>ML822024.1:46899-71164 GCA_009831015.1 Picea engelmannii | reverse complement strand
CATGGCATCGTTGTCGGGACCCATTATTTATTTTCACCATAGTGATGTTCAAGGGGGGTGTTGGAGTTACTTCACACACACCTAGGATTTATTTTTCCTAAGGTTTTTCCTTGTTTATTAGTCATAATTAATCATTATCCAGTATCCTATATTTTAGGAGAGAATATTCCACCTGGAGAATATTCTCTTTCATTTGACACTTCAATTTGACTAATTGAGTTGAGTTTAGATGTTGCATTGGTTTTGTCACCATGCAACATTGGGATCATCACCAGCTAATGCACACTTGCCTTGGGATCATCACTATACTGGTGCATTACCCTTGATTTCCTGAGTTAACTCCTCACTACTCTCTTTTCAGTTAGTTAATTGAAGACTAGTTGACTAGTTAACTCAACTAGGTGGTAGTTCACTCCTGTAACTATCTGGGAGACTAGACTAGGTGGCAGTTTACTCCTGTAACTATTGGTGTGTGTCCAGATCACTCTAGACCACCACTATGTCTCATTGGTTACTCATGTATCCTCTATCTATTGTAAATTATTCACTCTTTGAGTGTGGAATATGGTTAATGAGAATTCTTTCATTCTTTCTCTCCTTCTTCTTCTTTCTCAATTTCTCTCTACAAATGTGTGTATCATTGTTTAGCTAGATCTATTATGTGCAGGTTCAACACATTTACAGTTTCAAGTCCAGAAAATTGAAAGAGAATGAAAGGCTCTGTGCCACTCATGATTTGGAGTTGGAAGCCATAGTGCACGCTTTGAAGAAGTGGAGGCACTACCTCATGGGAAAGAGGTTTGAGCTCAGGACAAACCATAATGGTCTAAAGTATTTGTTTGATCAACCTACATTGAATGCTAGGCAGAGAAGATGTTTGGAATTCCTATGTGAATATGACTTTGATATCAAGCACATCAAAGGAAATGAGAACAAAGTGGTTGATGCACTGAACAGGAGAGTGCTTGAACTGCATGATACAACCATTAGTATGTATCAGACGGATATTAAAGGAATAATTTTTTAGGCTGCAAAAGTTGATTTGTAGTACATGGAATTGGTAACTAAATTGCAGCAAGGTAAAATGCAGCAGAAATATGAAGATTATGAATTGGGAATCGATGGAATTCTCTTGTACAAAAATAGAGTTTATGTACCCAATTCCTAAATTGAGGAGTGTGATTTTAAAAGAGATGCATAATGCAGGACACCCAGGATATCAGAAAAAAGTTTCAACAGTCAAAAGTCATTACCATTGGCCATGTATGAAGAAAGAAATTGCAGAGTACATTGCCAGATGTATGGAGTGTCAAAGGGTCAAAGTTGAACATAGACACCCATCTGGGTTGCTACATCCATTACCCATAGCTAAGTGGAAGTGGGAAGTGGTGACAATGGATTTCATCACAGGATTACCCAAAACAAACAAACAACATGATTCCATCATGGTGGTGGTAGATAAGCTAACAAAGACTACCCATTTTATTCCATTGAAGACTACTCACAAGGAAACTAATGTTTTTGATATTTATATGAGGGAAGTAGCACGCTTGCATGGCATACCCAAGACAATTGTGTTTGACAGAGACCCAAAGTTTACCTCAAAGGTTTGGAGAGGATTATTCAAGAGGTTTAGAATGAACCTAAACTTCAGCACAACTTATCATCTTGAGTCCGATGGACAAAAAAAAAGAGTAAATCAAGTGATAGAATATATGTTAAGAATTATGTGATGGACAAACTATCTAAATGGGAATATTATCTACAATTGGTAGAATTTTCCTACAACAATGGGTATCAAGCATCACTGAAGATGAGTCTGTTTGAAGCACTTTATGGCAGAAAGTGAAACACCCCAGTAAGTTGGGACAACCCAGCTGATTAGACAATGGTTGGACCAGATTTGCTCAAGGTAATGGAAGAGAAATTGTTAAAGATAAAGCTGATTTTAAAGGTCGCCCAAAAAAATAAGAAAAGTTATGCATACAAAGGAAGAACCCACAGGGAGTTTAAAGTGGGTGATCATGTTTTCCTGAAGGTGAAAGCCAATAGAAGTTCCCTGAAGCTGGGAAGTTGTTCCAAGTTGGAAGCCAAGTATTGTGGACCGTTTGAAATCTTAGAAAGGATTGGACCAATATCTTACATGCTTGCATTTCCTGCATCCATGACTATTCATAATGTATTTCATGTATCATTGCTCAAGAAGTATATACTCGATGTTAATCATGTGATTGATTGGAATGTGATTCGGGTGGAGCAAGAAGGTTCTTTGCAAGTGCATCCTATGTGCATATGGGACTGGAAGAGAAAGCAACTCTAGAATCAAGTCATAAATATTGTAGAGGTTTAGTGGACCTGGTACAGTCCTGAGGACACAACATGGGAGCATGAATATGCTATGCAGGCAGAGTACCCACATCTTTTTTTAAGATTTTGGAAATCTTGCTATTGTTTTGTAAATAAGTTGCACCGAGGACAGTGCAAAAATAAGGGGAGGGGATTGTAACACCCCAAGGCCGAGTCCCTATTGAATTTTAATTATGTTTATAGGTTGGTGAGACAAGTGATTATAAGCTAGAAGACTTATGTGTTTATTAGGCCTGAGAGCCCAGATGCTAAGGCCAATGAGCCTGATTTTGTAAATGTAAATACTCACATCATTAATAAAATTACATCATTGTGTGTAGACCGACCACGAAGACAGAGTTATGGGGACTAAGCTCCACTAGGTAGGGAAAGGGAATGGGCTAAGTGTCTAGGAATAGGGGCTAAGATAGAGGGCTTACCTCTAAAGGAATAATATTATATTATTATTTCTTAGAGGCTAAGGTTTGACATAACCTATTTTGTCCTAAGTTCCCGAGGAAAGGGAACGAGTGTTAAGTGGAGCTCATGAAACTTCAAGAATACATGTGTCAACCTGGGCGCATGCAGTTTTTAGGTGGGAAAGTCGGCTCATTGGGGGTTTCCTCACCATTCTCACGATGGTCACAACTCTGGAAATCATCCATATCCCCCACTGATGCACGCACTGACATAGGGAGAGCCTTGACACACCCAACCATTGCCTCCATCGTCAATCTCTGCAACTTCTGAAACCCACACACCCGTGTTATGAAGCTAATTGTTTTTCCTGTGAAGCACAACATGACTATGTAGTGTCTTAGACATATCGCGCCTTAGCCTTTGTTGTTTCTACCCATGTTTTTCTCTAGACTAGTGTCTTGTTGTCATCACCAGAGCCCATTCCCAAATTTTTTCGCAAAGGTTACTTGTTTGAATTAGGAGTTGGATAGAAGAGGCAGGTTGTCAAGCTTGTGAGTATCTCTCTCCAGGTGAGAGAGTGTGTTGAGGAAGTGAGTTCTCCTGGAGGGAGTCCGGTAGAAGCTACAGTACTCTGATACTTTTGGTTTGGCCTATTGCTAAAGCCCTAAAAGGGAGGTGGATAGTCGGTGGATTTGTGATAGTGAAGGTGCACACTCCTGGGGTGAGACAAGCATGTGGGGAATGAGAGTCTGTGGGTTGTGGACATAAGTGGCTCCTGGGAGAAAATCCTTCATGTTGATCTGTGTGAATTTCATGTTGTCCTTACCAAGCCTAGGAATCCCTTTCTTGGTGGAGTTTAGTCCCAGCTCATGCATGACCCATTGTTGAGCGCAATGAGTAGCGTGGTCTAAGGCTGGGAGGTTCGTGGAAGTTCTGTATGCAATTGGTGGTCATCTATTAAAATATAAGTAACAAATCTATGTTTTATGTATGATGTGTATCTTGAAATCAAGTTATAATGTTATTAGAATTGTCTGTATATATTGCATGTATGTTTTAATGTTGTTTTTGCATGGATAGGTGTATGAACATAATGTTATAACTGTTTAAATTGCATTAGATAGATATGTATATAAATATATGTGGTATCAGAGCATGAAATTTATTCAGTGGCATGGCCTGGCCTATTGGTTTAAGGTCGGGATTGTCACAAAATGGTATCAGAGTAGAAAAACAAAGATACAGTTGTTTAAGTAGTGTTACCCAAAAGAGGTTTAAAGGTTGGGGATGTTACATTCTGGTTAGGGAATCAAACATTTCTTTTGGAGTATTCTTAGAAGACGCTTTAGGGATCAAATGGTATTTAATAGAGTCTGCAATGATTCTTTTGGCCCTAACCATATCCTCTTGGTACTTTTATTTGGTTGCAGCTTCTGCGGGTTCTGGTACATTTTCCTTGATGAATCTTGCAATGTAATTCTATTCAAGAATGAGTGAAATCCTATAATTCCAGGCATGAAATTTATCCACACCTTCTAGCTTGTCAACAAGCTTGGTGCTTGCAGACATCTTGACCTAGAGCTAGTGTTATAGCAGGAAAACCCTCCTATGGACTACACTAGGGTTCAACATGTTGGCAAATCTAACTGTCTAAAAGTCTCCTACTTTTTATAACTACCCCAAATATACCCCACATGAAATACATGAAATACAAAGTGAAAATATCTGGTAAGTTTACCTTTAACTCTGAGTCTGGTGTCGATCCTTTCGCGTTTGATTGCTCCACTAACTACAAGTCTCCTCCCAAGGTTGACCTACATTCACAAACAGATAAAAAAGGAACTAAAAAAATGCATATCATATATAAATCATGGTTTAGATGTTAGTATAAGACATAAATCGAATACAGATATTTGACACATCATATTTCGAGACAGAAAACGTATTCCTTTTATTGATATCACAATGTTTACTTACAATGAGATCAACAACTGCTCCATGAACCTAGACCGGGCTCCTCTTCACCAAGCTCCAAATGTGCTTCCACGTATCTTTTTCCTCTCACACTTCTTCTAGGGAAATGGTATAGGCTTACAATGGAGGAAAAAGGCAAGACTGGACAATTCTGATGCAAATCTCACAAGGTGGCTGCAAATTCTTGAGGCAAGGAGGGGATGTGAAACAGACAGAGTTTCATTGTTCTTATGCTTGGATTAGGAATGAGACCCCAACACATCCTTTTATATGGTAAAAGGATGGTTATTCGGTTGGGTGACGGGCTATAGGCAGTGGATTAGTTGGGAAACTACCCAATAGCCCGTAATCTCAACGAATTCCTTGCAACTTTTTAATTTTTAAAACTTTTGTGGGTATAAGTGGGCTATAATGGTGCAACTAGCATACATACGCAAGTTGTAGTGGTGCAACAAGCATGTGTATGCAGGAAGTAGTAGTGTAGGGCATGTACATCTTCAAAAATAGTGTTTTTAAGAAGAGTTGCTCAGTGATGGCTTGGAAAAAATAGCAAGTAAGAGGGTCAAATGTCAGGTATGCATGTATGGTGCAATTTAGGGTTATAACAGATGCCCCCTAATGTGTGAGGTTAGAAGAGCATCTGATGTTCGAAATAAATTATAATATCTTTACCAATGTACGAAGTGAGTGAGCCCGGGACCAGAGTTCGGCAGCTACCATCTGCATAAATAACAATTTTCTCACCGAGGCAGGCATACCCATGCTCGGGATGAAATAAATCATGGATACCAATAAAATACACTAAATATCCATGTCATATGACTATATAAATTGTATCCGCGAGCAATACACAGTGGATCTACATCTCAAAATCAAAGATATACATGTGTAGTATCCATCTTCAAGAAGTCAATGACACATGATGGTTGGACATGAGGCCTTCAGAGCTCAAGAAACAACTTCAAGATATTCAAAACTCAAGTAGGAGTGTAATGTTAGTGTATGAATTCACTACCCAGAGGTCTTCGATGGCTCATCAGGGAACATACAAGAGGATATTGGTGATCATGCAGATAACTTCATTGATTTCGTACAAGGACTTCATTGGACTTTAGGGATGGTCGGGCATGAGGTCAAGAGACAAAATGCAGAAAGGCTGAATCAGGTTGGGTAAAACTTCCCTTGGACAATAGCATGACAGATGACCAGACTCAGACAACATGAAATTGACATAAGTTCACGATGAAGGAAGCAACGCAAACTCTCCATGTGTTTGGAAGAATAACCAAACGGAGGAGGACACGACTCTATGTAGCAAGAACAACTTCCTAAGTTCATATTAAATCCCAATGCTTGACGACAAACAGAAGGATGTGATTTTTCCAAGGGAGACTCATTGTGCTACCATAAAAAGAAAATAAATTTCCTGTCCTCTTTTTGGGGTATTTTTTATTTTTTTGTCTTTTTCAATATTTTGAAGAGATTGAAAAAGAATAAAAGAATGCTATGTTACAAAGGAGTAACGAGTGTCGCAATCATACTAGTTCCAAGTGCAAGGAACACACTAATGCTCATATCAAGGTGATCCGGATTTTATGAGCAGAACGAAATGAATACAGATTATTAATAGGTGCTTAACACGAAAATAACAGGGATACAGTAAAACTGGTTTTCTATTAAATAACGAAATAAGCTGAAACTGTAAAAAATGCAGCGGAAACAAGCTTGCTGGAATGGTGGCGGCTTATCTCTGAGAAGAGATGTGACGGCAGCGCACATTCGCAAGAAGATGGTTACAATGAGGCTCTGAAGGCCTTTTTACAATAAACAGGAATGCCAAAAGTCCTAGACATCCAAAAACCTAAACCTAGGAGATGAAGCGCCAAAAGTCATGTGGGCCCCGTTTGGGTAAGTTGGTGCATCAACTTCCCGGGGTCGTAACTTTTGCATACGATCACCGTTTTAGGCATATGATAGCTCGTTGGAAAGATCTATCCGAGAACTACAACTTTTGGCCGGAGCAACATCGATCTACAATCCATGTTGCTCCACCGTTTTCCCAAAAAACATCGTTTAGGGCCTCAAAATGGCCCCGGAAGTTAAAACTGCTAAAAATAGTAAATTACCAAAATTGCCAGAAACATGTTTTGGGCCAGTTGGAGAAGGTGGGTGGCCACCGATATCCACCTGGATCACAAGGAGACATGTGCAGGGAAAGGACACTCGGGGAAAGTTCCTCCATGGGTCAAGGTGTCAGGTCGCAGAGGCAAAGTGCTACAAGGCTTGCATATAAGGCATGCTTCAAAGGTTCAGTTGAGAGAAACATGGAGCCGACATTAGTCCAAATACATAGAGATGAAAATGTGATTATCAAGACACGATGAAACCCCCTTCAATGTATTTTTCATGAGCCCAAAGAAGGTAAACTCGGTGGTTTTTCATGTTTAGAGAGTCTGAAAAAATGTAAAAGAAGACTCCACTGGGGTACCTTTTTCGAAGGTAGTCTAATCAGTTCGAAAAAGGGATAAACTAGCACCAAAAATACATCTATTCAAAACCATTTTAATGAGTGTGACAAAGACAAGATCACTCGGCAATATTTTCAATTTTAAGGAGTCTGAAAAGAGCTTAACTATGGAATCACAAAATTTTTCTAGATTTAGTCTCCTTAGCACGAAAAAGTATAAAATATTCTTAGGAGAACTCTCTCGATGAGACAAATATCCCGAGGTGTCTCTTTTTCCTCCTTAATCTACAGGCCGGAAAAAGGGGTAAAATCATGCTAGTAGATGTTTTTCTAAACCAATTTAACGAGTGTGAAAGAACAAGGTCACTCGACAATCTTTTCAATTTTAAGGAGTCTGAAAAGAGCTTAACTATGAACTCCATAGGGGATGTTATTCTGGACCAGTTTAATGAGTGTGAAGGAACAAGGTCACTCGGGAATTTTTTCAATTTTAGGGACTTTGAAAAGAGCTTAACTATGGACTCCGTGGGGGTTCCTTTTTTGTAAATTTAGTCCCTTAGGCCCAAAAAAGGGTTAACATTATACCTGAGAATACTCTTCTAGCAAACCGAAGTTCCTAGAGTATGCCTTTGTTCGTAAAATTGATCATCTGGACTGAAAAAGGGGTAAACTACCATCAGATAGATGTGCCTTCAAATTTTAGTTTGGAGAGCATGAAGAACAATAAGATCGCTCAACAATATTTTCATGTTTAGAGAGCCTGAAAAGGGCTTAAAACAATACTCGTTTTTGGGAGTCCCAAGGGTGAGGCCAAGAGTGATGACACGTTAGACATATGAGGCTCAGTCTCGTAATCATGACAATACTAAATAGGACTCATGAGCCTAAAGTCATTAACGACGACATGGACACCAAAATGCAACCAGGATCTACCTAGGGCATCCATGTGGAGGTAGGCTCTACCACTAAATTACGACACTTCTAAAACAGTGATGACGGTTATGTGTCACAGTTTGGTGGGATCGATCCTATGGAAAAGAGAAAAAGACAACGAGATGAAAAGAGTGGAGGTGGAATCCTAACTTAAATGCAAAAAGTTGGAAAAATGACTTTTGCCAAAGGATCTTTTAAAAGTGACCCATATCCCAAAATGTTTTCCAAACCAAAAGTGAAGTGTATTGTAACATCCAATGAGAAACTCAAGAACCACGTTAAATGATTTACAAGCTAGAAAAAATGACAAAAGGGTTCGAAAAAGGGGCAAAAAGGGCCAAAAACGTCTATAAATAGAAGCTGACACCTCATTTTCACCATTACAAACTGAGAATTAACCAAAAAGCTAAAAATACCCCTTTGCTAAAAGAGTTGATTCTGGGAGCTTCAGAGGACGAAATGAACTTCTTCTTGGACCAAGTACAAACTAACCCCTCTTGTATTTCATTACTTCCTTTATGCATTTTTTTTGGTTTTTTGGGGGGCGCACCCATTTAAAAAGGGTCTGCCCACAGGAAGAAAACAATATGCCTGCATGCATATGTGACTGTGCCCAATATAGCCTGCGTACACCCTCAATAACATGGAAAAACTGAAAAGAAAGAGCTAACTCCCCCCATGAACTTGTCATGTAACAGGATGTATGTCCACTAGAGAGAGAGGGAGCATGAGAATATAGATATCTTGGTCAATGAGGACCCTACAACTATGGCCGCATTGAGACAATGCAGATTATGGAAGTTTTTTCGGTGTCCATTCATGAGGGCACAACCCATGCCATTGAATGCCTTGGTGGATTACTGGCACCCTGACGTTGAGGCGTTTATTCTCAAGGGGAAGTCGTTGACTCCAATGACTGAGGACATCTACTTTTTGACTGGCCTCTCGAGGAGAGGGGAATAAGTCAACTTGTGTGCATTTCCCCCTAGGCCTCACAACATCTCCGAGTTGATCGAAATGTATTGCGAGGCCAACACTAAGAAGGTAGGTTCCCAGGTGTCGATCCACAAGATTACCAACCTATCACTAAAATTGATAGTTTTACTTATTGGGCAGATCAGTAGATCTGTGGCCTTACATCAAGCCTCCCGAGCGCATATGCATTGTGCAGTGTAGTGCTTAAATGCCTGACTGATTGACTAGAGAATGACCATGCTTGACTGCATGAAGAGACAACTCATCGAGTGTCGTGGGTGGAGTAACAAAAACATCAGATTTAGAACCATTCTATGTTCATTCTTCTTTGAGAGGGTACCCAGTCTTAGTCCATGAGAGACAGTGTGGGGGAATGTGGTCTCACTCCCAGCATTGTGTAGATGGGCAAGATTTCTACCGTGACAGGGGGGAGGGAGGACCATAGAGGTCTTCGATGATGCATTTTTCGACTGGTGGTCACGGTAGATTCCAGCGATAGAGGACTACCCCTATCTCGGGATCAACTTTTCCAGGGATCCGAACATGCCCGTACCTTTTGGAGCTGAGCAAGGAGAGATGGGTACATTTTATTTTTAAAGTTATTTAACTTTTTATTTATTTTTTTCATATATCATTTTTATGTGAATCAGAGTATCTGACAACTATGTATCTGTTTATGTACAGATGTGGGACCAGTGCATCCAAAAGACTTCATGAGGACGAGGTGACGTCCTCGACCAAAGGCAGTACCAACAGTAGTCGTCGGACCAGCAGCAGCAACAAGGGGACCTCCAACCGGAGAGCCTGAGAGAGTGTTGAGATGGCTGGAGCAGAACCTCACCGCGCTCACTCGTACAGTGCCCATGGCCGAGATCGAGGATCTCCCACCATCGATGTAGACTCACGTATTTGGGGTGCCACGGACCTAGGTCCAGCACTTATGGCATTTGGAAAACGTCGTTTTTCACTATGGCAGGGCCAATAGGCCCCGTGCTTAGCTAGGGTAGACCACTTACGTGCCGGGGGCACTCTTTGTATATTTTTGAGGGCATAAGCCCCGCGATGTATACTAGAAATATTATTTTGTAGGTGCTTGCGCCCACCTATGTACTCTGAGACGTTTGATATATATATATATATATATATTTACATCTTTTATGTCTTATGGATCAAATTTCTTAGAAATGTATGTACATGTGTATGTGTGTGCAATATGCCAATCTATTACTTGATTAGCTAGAGTATCAGTCATTTGATTTAGTCTCCTAGGAACATGGATATACGTAATGTAATCAAAGCAACGTTCTAAGACACGTACCCTAAGGAATTGTCGGTGTAGAGTAGGATCATAAACACGATAAACCCTATTTAACTGGGACACAAACAACTGTGCATCTAAGTATACCCGGAGGTGAGAGATAATATGCGGCAAAACATCATGAAGCAACTCTATCACTGCGTTGTACTCGGCGAAATTGTTTTTGGCATCACCTAAACAGATACCTCCAATAGATAGCAACTAACCCTACGGTGTGAAGATCACCCAAGCTACGGAAGCAAGCCTCCTAGTGTGTCGGCTAGCTCCATCTGCGAACCCAACAAACACTTCTTATTCACTTGACATCTGCCACATTTAAAAATATGACATCAATAACGACACGTCCATAAAACAAGAAAAGACAAAAAACTAATTGTATCAGAACTATACATATGTACAAGAAGTCACCCAAGGTGACCCACCTATGACTAATACTTGAGGTAGAGCCCATTTCTAGGCTCTGCTAAAGAGTTTCCTCAAAGTCAACCAAATGATAAGTGCCCTTATTTAGTATCTCCTTCACAATGAAAGGTACGAACCACATGGGTTTGAACTTGCATGCCCCCAGGGGATCCTTATCTTAGTTGTAGTCCAGGACAAGGTCGCCTTTAGAAAAAATCCAAGGACAAGCGGATCGATCATATTGACACTTGACTATTTTCTTGTGAGCCTTGTTAGCCAAGGCTACATCACATCATTTCTAGAGATATAATAATCGTTCCTCAAGTGGTGAAGTGTCTGGAAATAACTGTACTGCCAACTTTAGAGATGGGATCTGGCAGTCTATAGGCAAGACTACTTCCATCCCGTAAACGAGTTGAAAAGGTGATAAATCAGTGGAAGTCTTTATAGACGTTCAGTAGGCCCACAATGTCGAGTACAACATCAAATGCCAATTTGACTTGGAAGAATTGATCATTCGCTACAGAATAGTCTTGAGGGACTTATGCACAACCTCCACCTGACCATTCTCTTGTGGGTAGTAGGGTGATGAATGATATTTCCTCAACCCGAGCTTTGATGTTAACTCAGACATAATTTTGTTTTGAAAGTGATTGCCATGGTCAATGACAATATCCTTCGGGATGTCGAACCTTGCTATTATTTGATTGAAAATAAAGAGAGTTGTAGTCTCGCCATCATTATTGAACATTGGCATAGATTCGACCCACTTTGTGAAGTAGTCTACTACTACGATGATATATCTATTCCCCCTAGCTGAAGTCGGGTGGCATGTAGTATAATCAATCTCCCATTTGGTGAAGGAACCAACTGTAATGATGGGAAACATGGGAGTGGGGTGTTCCCTCATCTTCCGAGAGAAGATCTGACACAGGTGTCACTTCTTGACCGATTCAATGCAATCCTTGATTAACGTCAGCCAAAAGTAATCGGCTCGTAAAATATTTTGGGTTGTTGCCAACCCAGAGAAATGACCAGAAAATCGTTGAGTTGATCGGAATGTATTGCGAAGCCGGCACTGAGAAGGTAGGTTCTCAGGTGTCGATCCACAAGATTAAAAACCTATCACTAAAAGTGATATTTTTACTTATTGGGCGGATCATTGGATCCGCAGCCTTACATCAGGCCTCCCGATAGCATATGCATTGTGCAGTGCAGTGCTTAAATGCATGATTATTTGACTGGAGCATGACCATGCTTGACTGCATGAAGAGACAACTCACCGAGTGTCGCAGGCGGAGTAACAAAAACTTTGGATTTGGGACCATTCTATGTTCATTCTTTTTTGAGAGGGTACCCAGTCTTAGTCCATGAGAGACAGTGTGGGGGCATGTGGCCTCACTCCCAACAATGTGTACATGGGCAGCATTGCTACTGTGACAGGGGGGAGGGATGACCATAGAGGCCTTCGATGATGCATTTTTCGACTGGTGGGAATGATAGATTCCGATGATAGAGGACTACCCCTACTCTGGGATCAACTTTTCCAGGGATCCGGACATGCCCGTACCTCCTGGAACTGAGCGAGGAGAGATGGGTATGTTTTATTTTTATAGTTATTTAATTTTTTATTTATTTTTATATATATCATTTTTATGCGAATCAGAGTATCTGACAACTACGTATCTACTTATGTACAGATGTGGTACCAGTGCATCTAACAGACTTCGTGAGGATGAGGTGGTGTCCTTGACCAGAGGTAGTACCAGCAGCAGCAACAGGGGGACCTCCAGTCAGAGAGGCTGAGAGAGTGTTGAGACGGGTGGAGCGGAACCTCACAACGCTCACTCGTACAGTTCCCATGGCCAAGATCGAGGATCTCCCGCCATCGATGCAAGCTCACGTAGTTGGGGTGCCATGGACCTGGGTCCAACTCTTCTGGTGTTTGTAAAATGTTGTTGTTCACTATGGCAGGGACAATAGGTCCCGTTCTTAGCTAGGGTAGACCACTTACATGGCGGGGGCACTCTTTGTATATTTTTGATGGCATAATCCTCGCAATGTATACCAGAAGTTATTTTTTTTAGGTGCTTGTGCCCACCTATGTACTCTGAGAATTTTGATATACATATATATGTGTATTTACATCTTTTATGTCTTATGGATCACATTTTTTACAAATGTATGTACATGTGTATGTGTGTTCTTCTTTTTATGTGTGTGCAATATGCCAATCTAATACTTGATTAGCTAGAGTATCAGTCATTTGATTTAGTCTCCTAGGAACATGGATATACGTAATGTAATCAAAACAACGTTCTAAGATATGTACCCTGAGGAATCGTCGGTGTAGAGTAGGATCGTAAATGTGGTAAATCCCATTTAACTGGGACATAACCAATTGTGCATCTACGTAGACCCGGAGGTGAGAGATACCTTGCGACAAAGAATCATGAAGCAACTCTATCACTGCATTGTACTCAACGACATTGTTTGTGGCGTCACCTAAATAGATACCTCTAGTAGATAGCAACAGGCCCTGAGGTGTGAAGATCACCCAAGCTACAGAAGCAAGCTTCTGAGTGTGTCAGCTAGCGTTGTCCACAAACCCAACAAACACCTCTGATTCACTTGACATCTACCATAGTGAAAAAGATGACATCAATAACGATGCGTCCATAAAACAAGAAAAGACAAAAAACTAACTGTATCAGAACTATACATATGTACAAGAAGTCACCCAAGGCGACCCACCTTCGAGTAATACTTCTTGAGGTAGAGCCCATTTCTTGGCTCTGCTAAAGTGTTTCCATCAAAGTCAACCAGACAATAAGAGCCATTCTTTAGTACCTCCTTCACAATGAAAGGTCTGAACCACATGGGTTTGAACTCGCCTACCCCCAAGGGATACTTATCTTGGTTGAAGACCAGGACAAGGTTTCATTTGGAAAAAATCTGAGGATGAATGGACCGATCATACTGGCACTTGACTCTTTGCTTGTGAGCCTCGTTAGCCAAGGTTACATCATGTCATTGCTCATTGATATGCTCAAGATATAATAAGATTTCCTCGAGCAGTGAAGTGATTAGAAATAACTATACTGCCAACTTTAGAGATGGGATCTAGCACTCTATAGGCAATACTGCTTCCAGCCAATAAACGAGTTGAAAAGGTGAGAAACCGGTGGTAGTCTTTACAGACGTTCGGTAGGCCCACAATGTCGAGTACAACATCAAATGCCAATTTGACTTGGCAGAATTGATTGTTCACTTCAGAATATTCTTGAGGGACTTATTCATGGCCTCCACCTAACCATTCGCTTGTGGGTAGTAGGGTGATGAATGCTCTTGCCTCAAACCAAGCTTTGACATTAAATCAGACATCATTTTGTTCTGAAAGTGACTTCCATGGTCAATGAAAATCTCCTTCGGGATGCTGAACCTTGTTATTATCTGATTGAAAATAAAGAGAGTTGTTGTCTTCAAGCAAATCATCCTCTTGAACCAATACAATACTGATGGTCGACTCTGCAGCGACCAAATACAATAAGAAATATTTATTATAATTGGGAGGCCAGAGCAAAGGGGAAGATGTGAGAGCATGTTTCAATGCTTCGAAAAAGTGTTGAGTGGCTTCGTCCCAATGAAAAGGGACTCCCTTCTTCAATAAATGCATGAACCCTTTAGTGATCTCGGCATAGTTTGCGATAAAACGATGAAGAAAAATTTATTTACCCTATAAGATTTGAAGTTGAGGGATTGTGCATGGGGGAGGAAAATGGACTATCACCTCAACCTTCAGAGGATTGACCATGATCCCTGTTGTCGAAACTATGAAACCTAGCAGACGACCTGATGTCACGCATAAACTGCACTTGTTTGGATTCAAGTGAATCTGATAGTAGCGACATTGCTCAAAGATTAGTCAGAGGTGTGTGGGATGATCAGCTCTTTTACAAGATCGTGATGCTAAATCATCGATCTAAGCCTCGAATATATGTCTTAGGTCGTGGAAAGAAAAATGCATGGCCCGCTGAAAAGTGGCTCCAACATTCTTCGGGCCAAAAAGCATATTCTGATAAGCAAATGAACCCCATGGACAGATAAAAGTTGTTTTATGTTGGTCTTCGAGCTTAATCTATATCTAATTGTATCCCGAAAAACCATCTATGAAAGAAAAAACCTCACAGCCTGCACACTCATCGACAATCTGGTAAATGAACGAGGTGGGGAAATTATCCTTTGGACAAGAAATTATCAAAGTCCATACATACGCGAATCGTTCCCTGCTTTTTGTTGACTGGAATGGGATTTGACACCCATTGAGTCAACTAAACGGGGTAGATGAAATCAGCTTTGAGAATTTTCTCTACTTCAGCCTTAATTGCTTCTACTTTCTGAGGATTAACGATACGAAGCTTCTGTCGAACCGACTTGGCGTCAGGGTAATTCGTTAATTCATGTTTGACAGTTATTGGCTCAATGCCTGGAATTTCCTCGTAAGACTAGGCAAAAACGTCACGAAATTCCTTAAATAAATCTGTATAGATATGAATCTCCTCAAGGGAGTAGTCCGCTCCGACGAAGACATTCTCCATCACGCCAGTGGTTCTGGAGATGTTGATAGGTATCGTTTCAACGATGGTTTCCATATTACCCTCGGCATAAACTGCGTACGTAGCCAGAGGATTAATAGGAAAAGAACTATCTCCACTCATAGTCAACATGAATTCTCCTGCCTCTATTATTCTTAACTCTGGGAGGAAATAAGATCTGTGATGGAGATCGTCCCAGGGTCTATCTCGACCAGTCAATGCCTCTAAAATCGCCTCGTCAGAGGGCAAGACCAAGTCTAAATAATCGGTAGTGGCAAGGGAACCTTGAGCCCAAATAAGATCGAGAACTGGATCTAACTCCGGTGCAGGAGTCGGATCGGGATCGACCAAAGCTTGCTGGACAATAGAGTACACAACTTCTGATGCGGACAAGGGCATGGACATGCCAGGATGCCTTGTCCTTTCCATCGAAGCTGATAAAGAAGGAAGAGTCCACGGATCGTTAAAGTAAGTCGTACATAATGACGACACTTGAAATATTTCAGCGCTAGGCTGGTCGGGGACAACCGATATCATCTTGACATCGCCAGAATGAGGCGGGTAATCGAAATTACCCATCAGCGGTGGGCACAAACCAACCCCCATGTTGACGACGTCGAGTTGTGGGTTATCAATCATCGGGATTGTGGATGCCCCCGATGAAGGGTCAGGCCTGGAGAAGGACAACTAATCAATGGTCACAATTCAACACTCATGTGGAAACAACAAGACTCGAAAAACTGTGGAAACCACTGCATGCATAGAATATGTCCAACTCCTTCCTAATAGTAGGTTGTAGTTGAGAGGCGCATCGACCACTTCAAATTAGACACACACGGTCTTCCCTCCCAACTACATGGGGAAAGAAGGGATGATTCTATGTGGTCTGAAAGAACGATCGTCGAAAGTAGTAAGAAAAGTAGGTGACAGAGACAAAACAAGTTGGCCAATGGCCTTCCAACATGCCAACGACATCACGCATGTCGAGGCACCCTCATTAACCACCGTGCAGAAAATGTTCCGAGTATGGGAGACGAGGTTTCAATCCGGTCGTATCAAGCATGATCATTCCTGGATTACAAGTCTCAGCAGATCCTAAGGAAGCTAACAGGGCCTTTCGCTGCAAAGGGCAGCTCTGAAGGACATCGAAAGAAAACATCGTGCAAGGGGTTTGTGACAAATCCTCCACCACAGAGTAATTCTGGGCGGCCCTCGTGTTTGGATTATGCGAATATTTCTTGAATTCCCCTTTTGGGATGCGTGTCATTGTTTCACCCATCGTCTTCTCGATTTGGAGAGGAACAGATGGGTTTACGGCTTGTTTACCCTTTTCAGCAATGTCTGGAATTATGTAGTCATGTTCCCTAGTTGTTATGTAAGTGTCACCTTTCATCATATAAATGTTCGCAGCCGAGGGATTACTAGAAGATGAAGGGGGTCCCTGACATCCCCCATCCGCGCTCCTAGAGGCTTGAGTCAAATGTTTCCCATGTGGAAATGGGTTCGTTAACACAGCAGGTTGTTGTTGTGCCAATAACTTCTGGGCCTCTACAAGCCAAGCACATAGGTGAGTCGGGTGGTCTTCTGTGCAAAGGTTACATGGATACTTTGACTTTATTTTCTTTGTGTTTCCCATGTCAACATTGTTGGTGGGATTCTTATCCCCCTTACCCTTCTTATTTCGTTGTTTTTTCTTAACGTCAGGCTACTGGTTGGCCTTCGGTTTTGTCGACTGCACACTGTGTACATCCGATGTTTGAGTAGGGGGAGCAGATGAACTAGAGGTTTGGTTGGCCATTGCCTATCGTATCGACCATTGTTGCAATTAATTTGGCAATTGATCAGTGGGCTTCGCTTTTGCTAAACCAACTATGCCATCGACATGTGGTCCAGACTTGTGTCTGGTCTTGTCAAGGATAGACCGTGGCGCATATGGAAAAACCTTGTAAAGTAAAGAAGACTAAGAGTATATCAGTTCAAGTTGTTGAGCTCTCATTATCACCTCTTCCTCAAAAAATACCCCCAATGTTGCAACGTCCTTGGATAGTTGAGGTACCAAATACTTAAGGAACCACTCCAGCAGGAAAGTTGGTGGGACCGGTACTTTTATCAACTCTTCTGATGTTGCCACTCTCATATGTGATCTAAGATATGATCGGCCTTCTTCTACTCGAAGTTGTCCATCAATTCGGTGTAGGCATCATATCTCACAGGTAGTTGGAAATGGTTGAGAAAAACCATTACCAATTCGGTAAAGCAAGAGTATCTTGAGAAGTCGAGCTCGATGTACCATTTTGCGGCATTCCCGATAAGAGTGCGTTGAAATAAACACAACTGAACAGAGTCATCTCGTCGAGAGTTCGACGAGCACCATAGGTGAAACATGGTCACGTGATCACCTGTATCTTCATTAGGATTACCTTCAAACTTCAGAATGTCTGAGGGCAACTTCATCGGCATGGGAGGCCAACGCGGATCGTGACAGATTGGGTTGTTTAACAACCTTGACAAGTCTGGAAAATGTAACGTCGCCAGAAACAATAGTTTGGGATGTTGACTATGTACAGGAGGAAAGGAGCCTGGAATTTGGCTGGCACCAGGTTGCTAGGAAAAGTTAGGTTGTTGACTAGGGTTCTGGTAAATACCATGGCCTTATCCAATGAACAGATACTGCGTTTGATGGGAACTGATCAGATGATTCCCGTAGTTGGAAGTTGAGGGTTGGGCGGGGATTTTTCCCTACGTTGTGTTTCAAAGATTTTGGAAAGGGTTTCCCCCTGCTGATCCGATGGGCATAGGTATTGAGCCTTGCTCGGGGTTCCATTGACCATGGAATGGGTTGCCCCTGGTTGGCATCCCTGACAAGGCAACGGATCCCTGCCATGGATTCTAGAGTCCTTGTGAGGAAAATATTCATGTGTTTTCCCCCTATGTAGGAATAATACCCTACACAGGATTTTGTGGTCCAAAACCAGGGTTACCCCCGGCCAAGATTGCAGCTGATGAGAAAGCATTGTTTCCAAATGCATCGAACAAAGAGAACGATATTGAACCCGCCAACATGGTGTAGGAAGAAGGTCCTTGACTACCTACTCTGAACAAGTTGTGGTTCATGTTCCGCCAAACGGGTTGTTGAGGAGCATCGCCTAGCGAGGGGGATGAAGGAGGTATATGACCTCCGCCATAAGGGAAAGCATTATAGGGGGATGAGGTGCCCCCCATGGACCCTTGCAAAGGAGCATTTGATCTCCATGCCCCCAGACCCATGGTTTGTAGGGTGGAGTAGGTGAGGACCGAGTTTGTATCAAAGTCGGGCATTCCATATGAAAACGGAGGACCCGTCGCACTCTATGTGAATGGTGTAGATGGAGTCGGACCGCTACCCAAACTAGAGGCGGTCGAGACCATCATGGTCTGGACCGACGAAGGTGAGTTAGGAGACAGAACACCCACAGTGGTGGCAGTCATAGAGGGAGTGTGAGGACTCCCTAACGAAGTAGCAACATTTGCTTCCATCGCTGCTTGCAGGACTATCTGACACTCATGATGTGTTACCCTTGGAGGGGTAAGCTGTATCAAAAGTGGCACCGACAAGTCAGTGATCGGAGGGTTATACGGATCGAGAACTTCCACTCCAAGGTCAGAAATAGTAGGTTCCTCTGGATACAAGTGTTCTCCTCTCGGAGTTGGCTCGGGCACAGTTTCCTGCGGCCCGGTCACCTCAAATGACCCTTGTTGGTCAAGTCTTCACCGTAATGGTGGCAACGGTGGCTCCAAATTAACCGATGGTAGGCCTTGAAGCCTTCGCGACTGGCAGAGCTCTTGATATTATACTGTGTGAGAAGATCAATGACACAATAAGGCTTTTTCTAACGTTGAATACCAAGCATACACTAGAAAAATTTCTATGAGACAAAGCAAGCAAACCACTAACAAGTTGGAAGAACAGTTACGCCAGCCAACACTAGAGCAACTTACTGGTGCAAGTACAACTCGAACATGGAAGCACCCTCCAGGTATACTCTCCAAAGCATGGCCCGTCATCTGCCCTAGGTACCGTGGTATACCCCTTCAGTCACCTATGTAAGTCACTAAAATAAAGGCAACTAGGTTGCCAAGTCATGAACAGTCACCAAGTGGGTACAGTCGACAATCGGGTGGACCGCAATGAGCAGGGTAACTAAGCCCAAAACCTACCAAGGGTATCGGAATCAAGTGTTTCAAAAGACAACTGAGGACCTCGAATAGATTCGAGATCCACGAAGCTCTGTGGAAAATGAGACCAACAATATCCCACGACAAGTCCTCAATATGTGTTCCCCACTATGCTTGGTCCGGTTTTGGAGGGGTTATCTCCGCTAACTTTCTGCACGCAACCTCGTTTTTAGCCCCTATGTTAGAGGGGGGTCTCGGATAACTTTCACATTTATTGGACTTTTTACACTCCTTAGCACTAACTCCAATGTTTGTCTGTAAGCCTTGAAGAGATTCCTATCCAAACTAATTCAAGGCTCTACCCTAGACTAGTTGATTGACACTACAAACATAAAGTCTAGTTGATTTTAAATTAGCGTTAATTTTAAATGGCTTGTTTTAAGTCAAGGAAATGACAATGAAACTAGTAGTGTGTTTTGAGAGACGAAGAAGGAGAAACAAACGAAAATGAACACAAAATTACTTCTTTTTGACAAATAAAGATTTGTAACTAACTCTTTAACCAACTTTTCATAACTGTTTTTTCTAAGATCTTTTAAAGGAAAACCTAAAACGAAATTTCACTCGACTACGAGCTACTTAATGTTCTAAGTAATCAGTAAAGAACTTAAGAAAATAACTCTTTCTCATAACAATAAAAATAACTAACCCAACTACTTACCAAACTAAGAAATGAAAACTTTTTCTATTCTTTTTTTTATGCTTTAAACAAGAAACTTGAAAGAAATTCTTTTTCTTTTTCTTTAAAGCAAGTGAAAGGGGAAAAAATGAAAAACCAGACAAAACTGAAAATTTGACCTCTGGCCCACTGCGGATCGCAGGGAGTCCCTAAAGACACCTAACAGGCTGATCAAAAAGACTTGAAGACTTGCCCAAAACCCTTGAGAACTAAACACAAGAAATATTTAAAAAGATAACCAAACTGACATCAAACCCAGGCTTCGACTGTAAAAACAGAGGCATTGTACTTATTTAAGAAACCCTGAGAGTTTAGACTTCAATCAGGGAAGAGGTTGACTGCCCCTTCTTAAATAAAATTTTCTTGACACAAGCATGCTACTGGTGCTTTAGAAACCTGCGTATGTACATGGGTTGTCTAAAAGTAGGGAGCGTATGTACGTGTTTAGACCCATATAGGTCACGTACACCTCTATAACTCCTCAAAAAAAGAAGATAAACAGGTAGACTGACAGGGCAGGGAGAACTGGTATGGAACCAACAGGTGACCAGAATCCCTTAAAGACTCAGCAGACTCAGAAAGAAACTCAAAAAGTAAAAACCAATCAAACACCCATAAAATCCCAAAACCCTAGAGGCTTCCCTAGTACTGTCGCCAGTTCTTCTATAGAGGGAAAACCCCCCTATGGACTACACTAGGGTTCAACATGTAGCCAGATCTAACTGTCTAAAAGTATCCTATTTTTTATAACTACCCTGAATATACCCCACGTGAAATACATGAAATACAAAGTGGAAATATTCAATAACTTTACCTTTAACTCTGCGTCCGGTGTCGATCCTTTCGTGTTTGATTACTCCACTGAATACAAGTCTCCTCCCAAGGCTGACCTACATTCACAAACAGGTAAGCAGGGAAATACAAACATGCATCTCACATGCATCTCATATATAAATCAAGGGTTAGATGTTAGTATAAGACATAAATCGAATACAGATATTTGACACATCATATTCGGAAATACAAACATGCATCTCATATATAAATCAAGGGTTAGATGTTAGTATAAGACATAAATTGAATAAAAATATTTGACACATCATATTTCGGGATAGAAAAAGTATTCATTTTATTGATATCACAATGTTTACTTACAATGAGATTAGTGACTACTCCACGAAATTGGTCTAGGCTCCTCTTCACCAAGCTCCAACTACGCTTCCACATATCTTTCTCCTCTCACACATCTTTTAGGGAAATGGCATAGGCTTACAATGGAGGACAAAAGCAAGACTGGACAATTCTGATGCAAATCTCACAAGGTGGTTGCAAATTCTTGGGGCAAGGAGGGGATGTGAAACGGGCATAGTTTCATTGTTCTTATGCTTGGCTTAGGAATGAGACCCCAACACCTCCTTTTATATGGGAAAAGGATGGTTATTTGGTTGGGTGATGAGCTATAGGCAGTGGATCAGTTGGGAAACTACCCAATAGCCCGTAATCTCAATGAATTCCTTGCAAATTTTTAATTTTTGCAACTTTTGTGGGTATACGCGGGTTGTAATGGTGTAGCTAGCATACGTACGCGAGATGGAGTCGTGCAGCAAGTGTGTGTATGCAGGAAGTAGTAGTGCAGGGCACGTACATCTTCAAAAATAGTGTTTTTAAGAAGAGTTTCTCAGTGATGGCTTGGAAAAAATAGCAAGTAAGAGGGCCAAATGCCAGGTATGCATGTATGGTGCAATTTAGGGTTATAACAACTAGGAAAATGACCAAAAATTGAAAGTGCTCAGAAATTAAATCTAAAATTACCAAGAGGTGAGCTTAGCTAACAAATGTAGGCTGGTGCAGTCTATTTTCATAAAATCTAAATTTTACCCCTTGAAACTGGGCCTGCGCAAATATGGACTCTTACTTTTGGTACTGGTTCTAGTTTCATAGTTTTATGGTTTTTTGGTGCCAGTGAAAACTAGGGTTTCACTTTTTGGAGGCTCTGGCCACTAAAAAGGTGCGATCAATATGCCAACGAGTTCTCTAGGCTAGGGTGCACTTCCCTAGATGGTTTTTAGGCTGAAATTCCATTCCAACAAAAAGGCCTAATTTTCTTATACGACAACAATGACATTTTTGGTTACCCAGTGAAAGGTGCTCTATTCAATCAAGCTCTGAAACCATGTTAAATTTAGAGGTGTTGTTAAGTTATTTTCAATTTTACTAGACAATAAGAGCATAAACAGGATCACTGAAAGAAACACAATCATAAGGTACACATCATTTATCCTAGGAAACCCTCATGGGGGAGAAACCCAGCAAAAACTTCCTTAATATAGATTTCCAATACAATGCTAAGATAAAAGACCAAACACTAGAGAATATCCAAGACTGAGCAATGTGCCTCTCTCTTCTCCTTCTTCTAACTGAAACTTCCTTCAAACTTGTGCACTAGATGAGTGACTTGAGTGAGTGTGAGAATGAGACGCTAGCCTCTCTTATTTATACTAGTTGAGGAGCGCTAGGGTTGTGTCCCTTCATCAAGCAGGGTTGACTTCTTCACTTAGTGGCTAAAATCACTATAATTAACCCTAGGGCCCGACTTCTAAATTAACATAATTTGATTAGGGTTTGACCAATCCACAAAACAGGATTTGGTCATACATAAGTCCCGACATGATCAATCCACAAAAGGGGATTGTTCTATAAGATAATAACTCAATTATAATTAGAATATTCTTCACAGTTACAATATTTCAACAATATGCACACAAGAAGATAAATGACAATGCAAACACAATCACAAGGTACACATCATTTATTCTGGAAAACCCTCATGGGGGAGAAAACCCAACAAAAACTTCCTTAATATAGATTGCCAATACAATGCCAAGATAAAAGACCAAATACTAGAGAATATCCAAGACTGAGCAATGCACCTCTCTCTTCTCCTTCTTCTAACTGCATCTTCCTTCAAACTTGTGCACTAGATGAGTGAATTTAGTGAGTGTGAGAATGAGATGCTAGCCTCTCTTATTTATACTAGTTGAGGAGCACTAGGTTTGTTTCCCTTCATCAAGTAGGGTTGAATTCTTCACTTAGTAGCTAAAACCACTTTAATTAACCCTAGGGGGCGACTTCTAAATTAGCATAATTTGATTAGGGTTCGACCAAACCACAAAATGAGATTTTGTCATACATAAGTCCCGATATGATCAATCCACAAAAAGGGATTGTTCTATAAGATAATAACTCAATTATAATTAGAATATTCTTCATAGTTACAATATTTCAATAATATGCACACAAGGAGCTAAATGACAATGCAAATGAAAGTAAACCTTAGCTCTCAATGAGATAATAAAATATACCCTTGTTGTCTAGTATGTCAATGGGGATCTTCTGATTTCTAGATTTTATGCTCAATGTACTATGAAAGGTCAAGACCACTTCCCATCAACACTCTTTCATCGTTTATCTTTGCTCTTTATTTCATTCATTAACAATAATATAGAAGCATGCAATGGGAATACCCTACTCTTAGTGATGCAACCAATGTCAGGTCTCTACATTTAATAACACATTTCCCCCTTATGCCAATCAGATCTCTAAGTTGAAGTTATGGGATTCAAGTATCATGCTCTTAATGAAGTTTTCAGTGCCAACTTATCCTTCATGGTTTTCTAATGGAAAATGAAGGAGAGTTTTATTTACCTTTTCGTGGTTTCCAAACCAAATACCTCTCATACACCATGTACTATGAAAGGAAACCACAACAAGTCTAAAAGAGGTCAACTCAACATTTCAACTCTAACCTCTTCAATCATTGTTCACTAATAATCAAAATGTATGCAAGGATGGCATGTCGATTGGAGGATAGAGCATAAGATGTGGGATATAGAAAAGTTTAAATTCAAAACCTCACCATCCACAATCCTACTACTGGAGCA
>ML822024.1:13782-36503 GCA_009831015.1 Picea engelmannii | reverse complement strand
TATATATATATATGGTGATTTATATATCTGCAGTGATCTATATACCTATGGAAGCTTAAATACTTGTGGATTATGGTTGGCATATGAACAAAGATTTTCAAGGGTTTATATATGCGGAGATTTTCAAGGATATGAACAATGCATTATTGATATCAAAATTTTTGGAGGTTTAGGAATGTAATTCTAGATAATATTTATGAATATATAAAATTATTAGAAAATTTCAAAAGAGAGAGAAGAGAAACTTCAACAAGATTTAGAGGTAATGCTTGATAATAAATTTAGATCCTTAAAAGATAATATTTAGATATAAATAGACATTAGAATATTAGGGGCTCAAGACTTAGTTGTAGAAAATGGAGGATAGATTACAAGAAATGGAAAAACAAAGCTAAGAAAAGAAGCAATCAACCAAGAAGGAGAGGTCAAAGAAAATCGTAATATGAGAGATAAGATCAAAGAACTAGAAGAAAAACTGACTAATGATTCGACCCTAAATAGTTTGGAAAATAAATTGGATATCAAACCTATCAAAGAGGAAATGAATAAGCTAATCGACTTGGAACACGAGTGTAAGAAAAGAGCCTTGAACATCATTTTTTTTGGTATAAAAGAGTAGAAAGACAATGACACACTAACAATAGTAAAAGAAGAACTAAAAAATAAGTCACAAATTAAAACAACTTACCTCATAGAAGAAAAGAGGCTAAGCAAAATAATTGAACCCCTTATTAAGCCCCTAGATATGAATTATTACATTTCTAGTGTTATATTAATATGTTGGCTAGAACCCTAAATTGTACTCTTTGGCTCATATATATATATATATATATATATATATATATCAAGGAGACCTAGTCCTAGGATCATCTTATCCCATCTCATATTGTATTTTGAATTGGATGTATTGTAAAAGGAGGTATTCCCCTCAAAGTGGATTCTATTCATTGACTTGTTTATCTTTTTTAAGGCATGGGATCATAATATAAATCATAGGGGTACATTGACATTGGATTACATCAACATGTTATTGAACACTGGATTGAGTCAGAGAATAGTAAACATTATTTGAATATGTTATATTTTGATTTTGATTATGAAAATTATTTATGTATTGATTCTAGTGTGTGCAGGCATAGGGAACATGATTTCCTATTGATCCACACATGTGCAATTGGGTTGTATTGAGGCATACTAAGTACTATCAGGAGAGGTGAAACAATGTTCTTGTTTCCACCTACTAGCACTCCTTTTGTGGCTTGAATTGAAAAGTTAGGGACACTTTTACTCTAATATTATACATTGTCTTGAGGGTAGGATACATATTTTGTTACTCACGAAGATTATCTAAGGGGTGTGCAATAATGTAAATACCTCAGTATTTAGTGACCATTAGTCTCTCAAAAAGGGAAATGAAGATGAGTTAACAATGTCTCCATTGTTGTGCCATTTCCCATCAAGAAAAGTTGGATACTTAAAAGGCATGCAAATCATGGAACTCTTGGAAATAAAGTAAGGTAAATCTTGAAATGCACAAGGAACATGACACCCTTGGTATCATTAATGAATTGGTAAATTGATAGTGAATTGAAAAGTTAAATTGAAAAGTGTTTAAAGAGAATTGTTATAATATGTATTTTATCCTAGGAGAAAACAATATTATTGTATACATTGTATTTTGTAACGTTTCCTCAGGTTAACTAGGGAACATTACTATGCATAAATACACACAAAATGGAATTTTCTTCCACTAACTAAATTCTTGTAGCTTACCAGCTACGACTTATTCACATTTATAAACAAATTCTAATACCAATTATTAAATGCAACTACAACATTCTAAACAAACATGAATGCAACTGATAAAACATCTATAGCAACATATAAAATCATTCTCATTCACACAATAAATGCATAGCCATGAACTCATAAATAACTCAACAAAATAGATAAACACTTATCTTTAAAAGAGAGTTTGTGCAACCAGTTTCATAGGAAGGACATTCCACCCAACCATAGACCTGTTGTTCCAAATATCAATAGAAAGTCACCCCCAAGATGGGGCTAGGAATCCACAAAAGAAGGGTACCCCTCATAGCTCAATATCATACAACCCGTTGGTTTTCTCCTATAGCTATCCTGAATTTTCTCCAACTCTCTTCATCTTGACCTTCCCAACGAAAAGAAAAAAGAATGTACCCCTTCACTGCTCTTATTCCATTGAGCATCCCATAGCTAGGAATATATATGATGGGAACTCAAGGGAACTCACTGTCGGGAAAACCACCAACAAAAACAACAACAAACACTTGTTGATATAGTGTAACTCACCCAAGAGTTCACTCTTTAGGCGTAACAACCTGGATTTTCAATTTCCAGCTCCAAAATGCTAAAAGAATGCTCCAACATGCTCCACAATTCACTTAACATTGTTGTTCCAGCTCCTAAGCTCCTCCCCCTCTTCTCTACTTGTTGTTCATGTAAAAAATGCTTGTGTAAAACTACATGTTACTACCCATACGAATTTCCTCTCCTTTCCCAAGATAATTGACTTCTTACTCTGCTCAAAGTTGATTTTACTTCATCCTATTGGTCTCCAATAACTATGGGATGTGACTCTCACACCCACCCTATGACAAATATTCAATGATTGGGCTCTCATACACCCAACCAGAAAATATTTTTTTTCCTCAAGTGATAATAAAATTCAGAAATATGGGTTTGAATTAATACCCAAAAATTATTTCCCCTTGGACCCCTCTTGGACACTCTCTAGGCATTCTCCCTCTCTTGTGGATTAATCAGCCCCCATCTCTGTCCATATCCTAGCAGCTAGTATTAAATTATATCTATTTACAATTTAGGAAATACATTTTGCATTTACATTGTTTGGCAACAACCACATTTATATCTATATTATGCATTAATTAAATTGGGGATTATAGTGGGGATGTTACATTCCCCCTCCCCTACAATTGTGTGTCATCCTCGATTCACCATACCATGTTGAAACACACACACACACACATCACAATACTTAGAAAGATAAAATAAAATTCTTCAATCTTTACCCTCCAACAACACTCCCAACCATAATCTCTTATTCTTCTCAACCTGCTCACCCAAGGAATGTGCCCCCTTCACTGCCTTCAATCCATTAGGCTGCACTGATATTTTAGCAGGGAAATCAACATAGGTGACCAAGAATTTTCGAGATGTGGTTCTGGTAACTAGTTGCCCAAAAATGGAGTCTTACGTTTTCAGTTTCTATTTTCTTCAAAATTGGAAAAGAATTGTGGGTATTCCTCTCGCATGGTTTCTTCATGCTCCCATGTTGCATATTTAGGACCGTAGCAGGTCCATTGAAACTTTACCATCCCTATGGCTTTGTTCTAGAACACTTTGACTTTCAATTCCAGGATGCGTATTGGTTCCACCTAAAAATTCTCTTCATTTTCCACCTAGATCACAATACAATCAATTATGTGGTTAGGGTTAGGCACATATTTCCTTAATAATGACACATGAAATGCATTATGCACTCTCATGGATGCATGCAATGCTATCAAGTATGCAATTGGCCCTATCTTCTCTAATATTTCAAAAGGCCCACAATATCTTGCTACCAACTTCGGGAAACAACCCAATATTATCGAACTTCTTTTTTCTTTAAATTTTAGGAAAACATGTTCCCCCACTTTAAAATTTCTAAAAAATGTTTCTTCTTTGCATAACTCTTCTACCTATCTTGGGCAGATTTTAAATTTTTCTTGATCCTTTTCATACGCTCTTCCATTTCCTTTAACAAATATGGCCTAATGATGGCTTTGTTTTCTCAGTTACCCCAACTCATTAGCGTGTTACACTTACTGCCATACAAAGCTTCAAATGGACTCATTTTTAATGAGGCTTGATACCCATTATTATAAGTAAAATCCACTAAGTGGATATAGTATTCCCATTTTGACGGTTGATCCATCACATACATTCTAAGAGTGTCTTCAATTATCCTATTGGTCCTCTCTATTTTCTCATCTAACTCTAGGTGATACATTGTACTAAGATTCAGATTTGTCTCAAATCCTTTGAACAAACCTTGCCAAAATTTGAATGTAAACTTAGAATATCTATCTAAAACTATTTCCTTAGGCACTCCATGTAGCCTAGAAAATTCCTTTATGTAAATATTTGCAATGTTTGTTACCTTATGTGTTGTCTTCATAGGAATAAAATGCATTGTCTTTGTCAATTTTTACACCACCACCATGATGGAGTCATGTTGCTTCACTGTTCAGGGAAACTTTGTAATAAAATATACTATAACCACTTCTCACTTCCATTCTGCAATGGGAAATGGTTGTATAAATCTTGTTGGATGTATGTGCTATGTTTTCACCTTTTGGCACTCTAGACATTGGGCTATGTAGTTAGCCACTTCGTTTTTCATTCTCAACCAAAAGTATTGGCTCCTTACAACTATAATGGAGTTTTGGTATCCTAGGTACCCAACATATGGCGCATTGTGCATTTCCCTTAGCACTATATTTTTCAACTCCATGGAATTTAACACATACACCTTGCCTCTATACAAGAGGATTCCATCATCTTTTAATTCATAATTTTTTAAATTTCTGCTATAAATTGCTTTGTTGTAAGTTTTCCTTTATTTTCAAAAAATGTTGATTTAATTTTCTAGTTTGATATATGGATTCTCCTCCTCAAGACCTTTCCATCGATTATTTATTTTCTCAATTCTGAGTTCCAAGAAAAAAGTTTGGTCTTTAGAAGTTTTGACCATTTTTCCTTTTTCAACCCTGCATGCTACAAGTGTCTTCTTTCTCTCCCAACACATTTTTTGATATCCATAGCTCAAATTTTGCTCTATGGATGACTTCTACAGTCCATGAGCTTTCCATAAAATTCTCTTGGGCCCCAAACTAACTCATGAGCTAGGAGTTATGCGCTCTAAAAGAAATCTGGTACTAAATTTTACCCTTGATTGTTTGGTTGTAACTCCCTCATACAAACTCTATTTGGTGAACAATTTAGCTTGCTAGAAATCTCTCTCCAAGATATATCATTTTAGAAGTAGAAACAATGTGTCTTGGAAGGACATACAGGTTTATATAAGTTTGATTTTCTAAAAATGTTGTTTAGGCCCTAAAAAATGTCTTGCAAGATGAAGGCCTTAAAAATCTATAATTTTAATGGAAAGATTCACTAAATATTGGTGTATCAAACTTTAGATCCAAACCATTGATCTCAAAATCAGGATTAATCTTAATCATTGATCTTCTTGGCCTTGCCAATATGTGGTTAGTCCTTGACATACTTTTTGGAACTCTTCTTCGGAAGCTTCCCATTAGAAAGATTCAATTGTTGGTTACGCAAATTCCCTGAAATTCACGGTACAAAATGTTGTTGGACTCTTCCCATTGTAAACCTCCATAGGAAGACAAAAATTTCCATGCTCCTCGACCTTTCGGAACTCCAAAATACGATGCCCTCACTCTGTTGGACTTAACCCATTGGAAACCCTCCATCGGAAGCACAACTTGCCATCCTCCTCGACCTTCCTTTCCGATATATCTAATGGTTGAACCTGCTCGCGTCTAAAAATCTAGATCTTTTCGAAAATTCCCAATTGTTCGACCTTTAATTTGGTCAGATTGAGTCCTTTAGGACACGAAACACCCAAATATTCTAAACGAGCTCTCCCAAAAACACTTTTCCAAAAGAACATCTTCATGAGATTTGACGAATGAGAATGACCCTAATTAATCCGGTGACTCTCGTTCTTTTAGCCTTCTGCCATTAGGATTCTCTTCTTCGAACTTCAACTCACACCTTGCTTCAAGAATTTTTTGAAACCCGACTTATGATGAATGAATAGGATTGACCCTTGATACAATGAACAATCCTTGTTCATTTGGATCGCACTACCGGACTTCTCCCTTTAGATTCACCCTTATGCCCCGCTTCATGATTGAATCTCAATCGTTGATCCTCATGGTCGAACTAATCTAGACTGTCGATCTGCAAAACTTCACAACCGCCTTGAAACACACAGGAATTCAACTTCCATGGCCAAATTCGATTTTGCAACCTATAGATCAACACTGTAAGATTTATTCCTTTTCTACTCTAAAACACTACAACTTGAAATCTACTTGTAATTTGGGGTTTTTTTTCACCATTTTCCCCTAGATTCGCCACGGGAAGAAATATGTAACCACAAATCTACTCAATTCGTGTTGGCTCCTAGCCCATACAAGCTCAGTGTTGAAACTTGACCTCTAATACCATTCTATAATGTTTCCTCAGTTTAACTAGGGAACATTACTATGCAGAAATACACATAAAATGCAATTTTCTTCCACTAACTAGATTATTATATATTACCATCTATGACTTATTCACATTTACAACCACATTATGATACCCATAATTAAATGTAAATAAAACATTCTAAACAAGCATGAATGCAACTGATAAAACATCTATAACAACATATGATACCATTCTCATTCACAGAGAAAATGCACAACCATGAACTCATAAATAACTCAGTAAAATAGATAATCACTTATCTTTAAAAGATAGTTTGCGCAACTAGTTGCTTGGGAAGGACATTCCACCCAACCATAGACTTGTTTTTCAAAATCTCTAGAGAAAGTCACCCTCAAGTTGGGGCTAGGAATTCAAAAAAGAAGGGTGCCCCTCACATCTCAATATCACACAACCCACTGGTTTTTTCCTACAACTATCCTAATTTTCCTCCAGCTCTTTTCCTCTTGACCTGCCCAACCCAAAGAATGTACCCCTTCACTTCTCTCTATCCATAAGGTGTCCCATTCATTCATCAGGGTCTCTATGGCTCAAGTAGCTAGGAATCTCAATGCTAGGAACTCAAGGAAACTCACTGACAGGAAAACTACCAGCAAAAACAACAACAAATGCTTATTGATATAGTGCAACTCACCCAAGAGTTCACTCTTCAGACTTGATGAACCGAATCTTAATTTTCTAGCTCCAAAATGCTCCAAAAATTCTCTAGCATGCTCTATAATTCACCTAGCCTTGTTTTTCCATCTCCCAATATCATGCCCTCTTCTCTACTTGTTGTTCATGTAAAAATTGCCTCTGTAAAATTGTATGTTACTAACCACACAAATTTTCTCTCTTTTCCCAAGATAGTTGATTCCTCACTCTACCCAAAGTTGATTGTACTTCCACCCCATGCTTTCCAATAACTATGGGATGTGACTCTCACACCCACCGTATGATAGATATTCAATGATTGGGCTCTCATACATTCAACCAGAAAATAGAATTTTTCCCCAAATGATAATAAAACTCAAAAACATGGGTTTGAATTAATACCCATAAATTATTTCCACTTGGACCCCTCTTTGAAACTCTCTAGGAATTATCCCTCTCTTATGGATTAATTAGCCCCCAACTCATTCCATATCCCAACAATTGGTATTACATTATATATATTCAAAATCTAGGAAACAAATTTTGCATTTAAATTGCTTGGCCATAGCCACATTTATATCTACATTATGCATTAATTAAATCGAGGATTATAGTGGGGATGTTACATATTTAGGAAAGAAGAGGAATAAAAATATTGATTACCTTAAAATGAATATACATAGATTAATTAATATTTCATGATATGAAGAAGACCTAGTAGAATTAAAAATACTAAGAAGGAAACATGTAGTTAAAAGATTGTGCATAAAATTAAATTGAACTAATGTTGGTGCTACGTGTGGTTTGTAAGACCCTAGGTTTGATTTATCTATGACCAAAAAAACACACTAGACACCGGCCCTTTTGGAATCACCTGCATGCATAGATGAAGTATCACCCGAGATATCTATTGGGACTGCAAGAACTAGGTTTCTGCAGTAGTGATGGAATGGGAGGTGACCATTCAATTCATTCTTACTTATTGGTTATGTGTGTGTTACTCCGTTATTGTTATTTATGAGCTACTTAGTGATGTCAGATTCATGCTATCATTATATTCCAGATTAACACATAACCCATTATTGTAACAGTCATGATTATTGAGCAAGGATTAAACATAAAACAAATCTACTCTAATATGCATCCAGAAGGAATCCATAAACAATCACATAAAATACATGTAACACAAGATTTAACGTGGTTCACCCAACTCTGGGATACGTCCATAATGGCTGAATTCTCTATTATGTGTTTGGTAATTGCTTCAAGCTTGTGTACCGTGCTTACAAAGATATGTCACGGTTTCCTTTCCTTCCTCCTAGCCTAGTTGTTCTGCAGTGCAAGCCTATCTTTCTCTCTCTTCATCATCTCTTACATTCAGACATCGATTCTCTCCCTTATCAACTTATCCTATCAACCTTCTTACCGACATGCATTATCAGAAGTTTGGAACAGACTCCACAATACTACCCGAGAATAACCACACATAGGAACCCAATTACATGAGGAGGAACCCCTATTCCCCCAACCCTTTTCATATTTATACATATAGTTTAGGGCTTAAAACCCTAATTGGTTCATCCCAAAAACCCCACTACAATGCATGACTACTCTAGTTAGCTGGATGTTTAGGCTATTTTTTCCTGCTTTTCCATATGCATGTTGCTTTTACACTCTGAATGTTGTTCCTCTTGCTTTTGTGTGTCCTTCCATATTTAGCATGTCGGGCTATCATCCTTCCTTTTCACCCACTTTCTTCTCATGCTTTATTCTTCTCTTTGATTATTCTTCTTCTTGCTTTATTCCCTGCTTTATACCTCTTATTGTGTGATGTACTCTTGGATGCATCTATGTTGTGCACTCCCTAGTATCTCTTCTTCTCCTGCACATGTTTTCTATACTTAGTACTTTACCAAAATTGTATCCAAAAACCGTCTATCCAACAGGCCCCCAACACTCACCTATGGCTTGTCTCGAGCCACTCAAGCCTATTTCCTACTCCTCTATGCCGCAACAAAAAATTTGGAGGCTTTCTTAGTGACCTCCACTTCCTTTAGTATCATTGCCTTTGTTTTTGCGATCTCTTCGCCCCCCTGCATAGTCAAGGCTTTCAATTTATCTTCTGCTTCATGGGATGCTTGCTTTACCTTTCCCTATGCAATGGTCAGTTCATCGATCACCCTCATTGCTTCTTCCTGCAACGGTCCCAAGCACTGTTGAAGGATCTTCTGTTGATGCCTAATTTTCTCCACTTCCACGTATGACTGCATCTACGCCAAAAATTTTCTCATACGTTCCACTGGTGGAAGTGTAGTGATCCTTTTTTAAGCTTCTTGGGCCTTTGTTTGTGCTTCTCTCAAGTTGGCCTCCACAACCTTCATTTCTGGATCTTCCACTAAGTCTGTTCAGATCTATGCACTCTCCTCACAGAGTTTTGCACACTCTTCTTCTATCTTCTTAATGTTGGTGACTGTTGGCATTGTCATTATCTACATTTCTTCTCGGACTTTTGGTGGTGTACCTGGAACACTACACAATTGTAGGTTCTTTATCTGTGATCTGAAGCCTTTTATGACTTCACTAACCTTCAATAGTTGTTCTTCCATAGTAGCCTCTATTCCTATGGGGAATTCCAGAATGACCTTGTATAATTTTTTAAGGACTGCTTGAGTTTTTTGCGCCAAAATTTTGGCTTCATCCTTTTCCTTGAGGGATTTCCTTACCCTTTCCTCGACCTTGTTCTTGTCTTTCATTACTTCCTCCACTCATCCTTCAAATTCCTTCTTTTACCAGATCACAACGTCATATTTTTGTTTCAACTAAGCTCTTTTGTCCATCATTTTTGTCATCTCCTGGTGCGCTTCATCTCCTCGGTTATTAATCTCTTGAAATAGGCCTATTTGAAAGTCTTGTAATCTTTGTATTGACATCCTCAATACCACTATGTTCAGGTGTCTTAGCACATTCACCTGTTCTTTTAATTTAGACGTTGGAAATTCAAGTGTGTATGACTCAATCTAGAGTGTTCTATGCCCAAATGCTAGATGGGTTAAGGCTAGATGCGCAACCGCTGATTCCTTCCCCAAAATTATGGGTGGTCCTCTCCCGGTCTTGCTCTCTTTTTCTAGGCTAGCAACTACTAAGAGTTGTTGTAGTGTTTCCAATTGATCCTACACTCTTTTTTTCTTCTCTTCTTGCTTCCTGGTTGCTTCCGTAATTATTTCCTCCATGACATCCTGTACTGGGTATCCAATCCTATCCATATCGTCATTGGTTAAAGTATACACTGGGGTTTCCTTATGCGCTTTAGCCTTCTTGGGCGCCTCTCCTATTGGTTCCTTCCCTTTATCCTTATGTTTTTCTCCTATCGCGAGGACTATCTGTTGAAATTCTACTATGGATGGGCCAAACATATCTCCTGCACTATTGTTTTATCATTCCCTTGCTCCTCATCTAGTTTTTCATCACTCTTATCTTTATCTTCTTCCTCTTATGCTAGGATTTTCCATCCATCTTCCTAGTCATTCAAAATCAAGCATAAGTCCTATGTTGTCAACCTATAATTGGTTGGAAACCAATGGCATGTTGGGTCTTTCTTTTCCTGCACATACATGTGGTGCATGCCTGCTTTGAAACAGGCAATATCCTTATATGTTTCCACCGTCTTGACAGATATGCATGGTGTATGTGAGATTATATGCATGATAGTATCAAAGTATACATAGAATGTGACATTATTGTTTTGTTACCTTCTTTGGTTCATCGTATGCCATAAGTTTTCATACCTCCCAACGATATTACCTCTGCCAGATGTTCCCATGCATTGATAGTAACCTGGTTCCTGCCATCCAACCAACGCAATCAGAATCAACAACCATGAATAGTGAAATTTTGTGCCCTTTTCCTGGGCCTCAATACAATCTTGCAAAAATTGGTTCATCAAGAAGGCGACCCAGTTCATTTGAACCCCTTCGACACATTTTTCTGCAACTACAATTATTGCAGCTGGTACGTCATCATTCCTACGTTTGTGCAACAAATTGCAGGCCAGCACTTGCATCAAAAACTGAACTTTGTTATCATTGACATTTTTAACATCCAGTCCCCTTTTCCCACTGAAAAGTCTAGAACTTTTCCTTCATTGATTTTGAGAGGGCTTGCTCTCCTGCCTTGTTTAAAAAAAGGGTCAGATCCTTGCCTACATTTAGGATCCTTTTAATGCGCAAAATAAACGTAGTATCGATTGAAACTGGGGGGTCAAGCCACAATGTACCCTCATGGATGCAGCTGAGTAATGCGTTAACACAAGCATTAATTTCTAGACTGTGTCTGAAGTGTGGTATCTCCAACAAGTTTAGTATTCCCTCCTTCTCCAATCCTATTTCCCACACCTATGTCTCTATCACTATCGTTGACGTGCCAGACACACTTTTAGTGCAAAAATATTTTTCCCTGGCCAACTCCGGGAATTTTTGCTTATTGATAATATCATGATCCATGAGCTTGAGGTTGGAAACCTTGCCAATCATTTATTCTTGAATGCTTACACCAGGTGGGATTGGTGATGTTACCGATGAGTATTTCCCATTTGTTGGTACATTGATTGGTGGTGTGTCATCCATCCTAGGTGGGATGTAATTTCTGTGGAAGTTGGATTATGAAGCCAAACCGAAGCTCTGGGTACTTCCATGACCTCTGGTGTATATACTGGTCATTTTGATTGTTCTCGTGTTGTTGTTGATGGCACTCCAACTTTTGGTGGGGCCATTGTTTTCTGTGTGACAGGTTCCTTTCTTGGATCTGAGGTTGTTCATTGGTAGTTGTGGTTTGGATATGATGCATTCGAATTCGCTCTGGTTCACTCTAGTTTTCTCTCTCTTACATGCAACTCTTAGTCACAATGACTTACGCTTAATGACATTTGACTGTTTTTGTGCCTTCTTTCAAACTGTGCATGTCTCTTCACAACTTAACTACCTCATCGGATCCACCAACATGGTTGATGAGTTGTTAAATAAATGCATCTTTATTACAAAAATTTTCATGTGATTTTTCCCTCGTACTACCAATGTGTAGTGATTTTTGGCAGCTTTTACCATTAAATATTATACAATGTCTTTATGGCATGTCATTCCCGCTTCGTAGTCGTCGTTTCCATGATTTAATGCTTCCAACAGTCTTTTCATTGACAAACTACGCAATGGTTCTTTCTTTTGCATCGGTTTGCTTCACATTATTTTTATTTTGTGTATTATTTTCTGAATTGGCACAGTTCTATTCTGATGTATGATAACCATTCCTTTTGCACCAGGTCTTTTGTCCTTGTACTTCAACACTCTTTTTCTTTTTCTATATCTACTTTTAATTTTATTTTCTTTCTTTTTCTACTTTTTATTTGTTTCTTCTGTGTTTTTTCCTTCCTACTATAATACAATTATTATGATACATGTGTTTTGTCTCAGCCCAAATTACTGCACAGACTCTCGGCTATTTCTATAGAGTTTCATTCAGCTTCCATTCACCATTCCTCCAAGGAATTCTCCATTTAGGGTTTCCAACTACACAACACTTGTCTTTGTTACATGTTGAATCACATAGGTTCTTAACCAATGCATTCTAAACTTTTCTGGATGCTGCATAAACTTGTTGTCATAGAGTAATATCAAATCTCCCACTTGAAACTTTTTTTGTTTAATGTGTCGATCATGCCAAGCCTTCTTTCTTTCCTTCTGAACTTGTTGATGGAAATGTGCAACAAACCGATCTTCTTCAAGTTGTACCAACTGTGATAGTCTCTCCTCTATTGTGCCAGAGTCTGAAAGATCAATGATCGCTGCAATGCACATGCTAGGTAAAATAAACTCCATTGGCATCACTTCTTCTTTCCCATAGACCAACGTGAAAGGTGTCTTCCCTGTAAATGTTTTACTTGTAGTCCTGTAAGCACATAACACTGCAGGAACTCTTAAGTCCCAATCGTCTCTCCTTACGTTGCAATTTTTTGTCAAAGCATTCTCCAAAATTTTATTGAAATATTCCATTGTTCCATTGGCCTAAGGATGATACGGGGTACTCTTCTGATTATGAATTTGAAACTCCTTAGTCAATGTTGAAATTGTTTTATCTAGATCAAAGTGTATGCCTTGATCACTGAGTAATATGCGCGAACATCCAAATCATGTGACTACATTCTCAAACAAAAATCGTTCAACCGTCTCTGTGGTACAATCGGTAATTGGTGTTGCTTTTGCCCATCTTGTCAAGTACTTTGTCGCAATGATTATGTACCTTTCCCATGATCTTCTTGCTTATGGGTTGATTGTCCCTACAAATTCTATGGCCCCCTTTTCAAATTCTTGCAACATAACCTATGGATTCAAAGGCATTTCATCCCTCTTGGATGGTTTTCCCAATCTTTGACACACATTACATGACTGGCAGCAGTATTCCTTAGCATCTTTGTGAAATGTAGGCCACCAAAGTCATGCACAAAAAATATTATGTGTAGTTTCTCTCCCTGCATAATGTTCTCTTGCAATCCCATCATGTGCTTCTTCAAGTATCATCGGTATTTCGTGTTCCAACACACATCATCTCAATATTCCAGCTGCACCCAACTTGTATAAATTCCCTTCAATCAACTGATAATACGTTTCTTTCACTATTAGTTGTTTCTTCTGTGCAACCGTCATGTCTTATGGATCCATACCTGTACTTAGAAATTGCACGATGTCCGAGAAGTAATCATCCACCATCTTTACTACAAATAGATGTGCATCTGGGAAGCTATCATCTAAATTTTTTGCATCTTCTCCTGATAGTATGTGTGATAGATGATCTGGTTCTGCATTCAACTTCCTTGGTTTCACTACAACCTCGAAATCATATTCCTGAAATAATAGTATCCATTTGCATATTCTCCCCCCCAACACTGGCTTGTTCACCAAGTATTTTAATGAAGAATGGTTTGTATACATCTTAAAGTGAAACACCAACAAATAATGTTTGAACTTTTGTAGTGCTTAGACCATTGCCAATCCTTCTCGTTCCATGGTAGTATAATTCTTATCTGCTATGGACAACTTCCTGCTTACAAAATCAATTGGGTGATCTATGTCTCCCTCCCCTAGTTGGGATAGTACTTCACCCAATGTTATGGATGATGCATCTACAAGTACATGGAACTCCTTGTTCCAATGTGGAAAGATCAAAATTGAAACGACCACTAGTTTTTGGTTTAAGGTGTCCAAACCCTTCTAACAGTCCTCGTTCCATTGAAATGTTGCTTCCTTCTTTAGAAAATTTTCCATTAGTGCTTTGATCTGCACATATCCTTTGATAAAATTTCTATAATAGCCCATATGATCTAGGGTTTCCCTAAGCTGTCTGACTGATGTAGGTGGTTCTAAATCTAAAATTACTGCAATGTCGGTTGGATCTACTAGTAACCCTTGTTTGCAAACTACATGTCCTAACAAAATTACAAACGACATGCAAACAATACACTTCTTCAAGTTCAATGAAATATGACACTATCTACACCAATCCTACATTATCCTGAGGACTTCTATATGATCCTTCAGTAGACTGAACATAGTCGGATCATCCAAATATGCTTCAAGTACCTTATGGATAAATTCCTTGAATGTGGCAACCACTACTCTGGAAAACACTGTAGGCACATTGTTCAATCCAAAGGGCATTACTCTATACTGATAACTACTCCACTCTATCACAAAAGTGGTCTTGTGTCGGTCTTCCTGCACAATTTCCATTTGATAGTACCCCAAGAATCCATATGTGAAATAATAAGTTTCTTGGCCTCCTACGTTCTCTAGTACATCATCTGTGAATGGTGTTGGGAATGGGTCATGTAAACATGCATCACTCAACTTCCTCGGATCCACGTAGATATCGATTCCTCCTTTATTCTTGTCCTACAACACCATTGGGATGATCCACTCATATTCTTCTACCGGTTTGATTATTGTTGCATCCAACATCTTGTCTATTTCATCTTTCCCCTTTTCCTTGTACTTCATATTTAACCTGTAAGATTTAACATAAGACCATTACATGATGTATATAATTAACAAATGAAGATGACATTACATTCCATTCCCCATCAAAAGTGTGAATGTCATGGTTTGTCAAAACCACAAACTCAAAATGGTGATTCAGTGGAAAAGGTGGATGTCCATCGAGATCCATCTGGATCATTCCTCTCCCATTAGGAAGAAATGGTCCCCATTGCGTCAATTTCCCTTGGGACAAGGGGAGACTTCTACTAAATCTAAAGCTTGGTGCATTGCTTACCTTGCTGAAGAAGTTGTCATGCTTAGCTTGTTGAAGGCTATCATGAACCTATTGTTGGAGGGGTTGAATCCGTTCAACTAATATAGGTGCATGATCTACCTGAGTGTGGTAGGGCTCTATCGGTGAAGATGCATCATGAAGAGTATGAAGGGTTATGTTAGAACCTTGCTTGACTGGGTAGTGTGGAGGCACCCCCATAGGTGAAACAAGAACATCTTGGTACTCTTCTACAATCCTATCGATCTGCTTCTGTTGGATAGAAAGGTCTTGGGCTGAGGTTGCAGTGGTTTAATTGTCCTTATGTTCACCTTTTGATTGGATTGTGAAGAGGATAAACTTTGCAGTATGAGAGATTACTTTGTGGCATTTTTTTGGTGGGACAATAGTTGAAACTACCTCTGGTATCCTGTATAGTTGACCCCCTAGAGTAACAATTATTCTACGGGGTCGAGACTCATAAATAGCATGACGCCTCCACATATATGGTTGGCCTAATAGAACATCACAAACTTCCAGTGGGGAAACATCACATAATACCTCATCCTTGAAGGGTTTGATGCCATAGGAAAGGTGACATTGTTGGTTGACACGAAGATCTTGACCTTGGAGAAGCCACCCAATGTTGTATGGTTCCAGGTGTGGTGTTGTTTGGAAATCCAACTGCTTTTCAACCTCTATTGAGATGATGTTATTTTGGCTTTCGCTATAAACAATAAAATGTAGTGGGGTCCCCTTCACCCACATATGTGAATGGAAGAGTCTCTCCCCCTCCTCAAGATCATCTTCTGGTTGTATTGTTGTAGTTGCAATAGTAGCAATGGGTTATGCATCAATGATTTGTCTCCTTTTATCATTTTTTGAATCAGGGTCCAAGTCAGGGTTTGGATATTCATCTTTGAGCTCAGCCACCAATGACTGTATTGAGTGAAATTCATCAGTGTTATGCCAAGGGCTATTGTGGAACTCACACCACTTTTCAGTGTCTTTCTTGGACTTCCAGTTACCCTTCTTTGCCTGCATATGGAGTTGGATCTCTTGAGGTTGGCCTTCCTTGTTCTTTCCTTCATTATGTGAGTTAGAGTTTCCTTTTCCATGCTTCTCCCACTTACTCTGTTGCTTGAATGTTTGCTCAATATTGACTGCATATCAATAAACAACTCCCAATGAGGAGATGTCCAGAAAATCCATCTCTGTTTGGATGTACCTGTGTAGACCACTGTGGTACTTCAAAACTAGGTTCCACTCAGAGTCTTTGATATCCATATTTGAGTGTAAGGTATGAAAAATGTTGGTGTACTCCAACACCATCTTATCTCTTTTATGACGCGGAGTTTCCCATCTCATGTATTGGTCATCATAGTTTTCGACAGGGTAGAACTCCTCCTTTAGGGCATCTACAGAGGCTACCCAAGTGGGTTCTCTCCCAAATAGTGTATATTAATCTATGGTGTACCTCTCCTAGTAACCTTCCCACCAAGATCTAACATGGGGAAGGGATTTAAGAAGCGTGTAGGTGATCTTTTCACTGTCGAAATTTTTTTGGACAGAGTAATAACCTTCTAGCAGATTCAACCATTTTTCTAGAGCATCTGCATCTATCTGGCCTTCAAATAAGGGGATATCAAAATTGAATTGTACCTTGAAGGGTGCCTCACTTTCAAAATGTCTTCTTGTCAAAGATGCCTCAGATGCCACAATCGATGGTCTTCGAAGGATATGAGCAAAGTTTTCCATCATCTCATTCCTTTGTCGCATGATGGATTCCTCAAGCAATGTCTTGAAAGGATCTCATGCTTTGTCATATCTCTTTTTTTCCGCCATGGGAGGTCACTTGGGCTAGCGAGAGAAGTTGTCATTAAGAGAAACTAGCTCAAGACCCAACTCTCTATACCTTGACCTCATCAGGGACCTGCTCTGAGAAACAACAAGGAGCCACTTGCTCTGATACCATTGATCTAGATTATTTTGAGAACGACATGAAGGCATAAATATAACTGAGATATAACAATGAAATACACAAAAATATAGAAGAGAACACAAAAATATAGTGAAATCCAACTTCTATTACTGAATAAGATAGAAAAACATTGTAGAACACAAACTGGAAAAATGGGGTAGCTTATCTCTAAAAAGAAAGAGATTTTGGTTATGCTTCATTCACAAGAAGGTTTACATCACACTCCACTGCATGCTTAAAGGGACTCCTTCACCTCAATTATATATGAGAGAGTGAGAGGAGAACAATTCCCATGATGCATGTGGGATAAATTGGACTAAGTTTATAAAATTCCATAGGCATGTAAAATACTAGGACTTCCGAGGAAGTCACCAATCCCAATACTACTCTAACCCGAGCGCGCTTAACTACAGAGTTCTAATGGGATCTGATGCATTGACACTATGTTGTAGGCATGTACATAAGACCATTACACGATGTTTGTAATTCACAGATGAAGATGGCATTACATTCCATTTCCCATCAAAAGGGTGAATGTCATGGTTTATCAAAACCACAGACTCAAAATGGTGATTCAGTGGAAAAGGTGGATGGCCACCAAGATCCATATGGATCATAAGGTCTCTGTTGTACTATATTTTCTCTTGGTTTCAATAGAATTCTCATCTCACCTAAGTCCCATGCTATCCCCTTCATCTCTAAAAATGTCATGGGGAATAGGTCCTGGTATTCATGTAACAAGTCTTCAATATTTTTCGACTGTCTCATCACTCCAATAATCCCCTATTTGTGCAAACTTCGTATTTTCTTCTGTCCCAATTTTTACCTTCCACGTCTTTAGTGGCTAGTTGTATGTGGCGGATTTAAGCTCTGGCCCTTCTACTGCTCGTTCTCCTTATGTATCAGGTACTTATAGATTTCTGGGATCTTCCTCATCATATTCTTCCTTAGCCAATTATAACACTCCAATAACTCATGGACAGTCCTAGTAGCTCTGTGCGCATTGCATACCGGTACCACCTCCATCAACCCTTCTTCTAAGAATATCTTAGTTCGAATATCCTTGTAGCACTGCATCTATTGATGGAGATTCATGTTCAAATGAAAATGTGACTTTGAACCTCTGAGCCAAATCTTCCCATCTTGTTGTCTCTCTACACATTTCCAATTCCAAATACTAGTTCTTCATAATTGTGTCCAGGGTATGTATAAATTTGTGCATGCATTTTGTTTTTGGTACTGAACTCCATAAAGCTTTGCATTTCTCAACATGACCTGTTGGATCACTCTCTCTTGTATACTTCTACGCAATGTTTTCTACCTAAGTACCAAACTTGACTTGGATTATCCTTCTACACCATGGGAAATCTTCCATTCCTTCTTTGTGTGCAACCCACCATCTGGTTGGAGTCACTTTTAGGACAACATCTAGTGCTAACATCCTTTATTGTTTGGGTACCTGCAAATCAAATTCCTTTACAAACAAGCTTATATTAGTTAATCCATCATACTTGGGTGGATTACATAGCTCTATTCCAATCCAATGCAAGGATCAGGTTATGCATGCACATCGTCTAGTTGAGACTTCATGCATTTTCTACTTCCAATGATCTAGACCTTCTTCAAAATCTGATACACACAAATTGATACTTCTCCAACTTAGTGCACCATTTGCAATAGGGTTGACATAGTTGTCCATCCGCGCAGTCATGTTATATAAGTTGTCAATTTCATTTCCTCTGGCCAACTCTATGTATCTCTTTCCTTTTGATGGGTCCAAGGGTGTAGTAACTTTCAAATATCCAACTTCAAATATCGTCTCCCTCCTCTTCAAGTTAATTATCACCTAGTTATCAAAATCCCATTCTAGTCCCATCAGTTTTGGATATGGTTGACTGTCATCCATGATCTCAATAACTTCAAATTATGCCACACTGCGCACTCCCTCTATGTTCACAGGTACTCCTCTCAAGTGACCAATCGGTACTATTTTGTGCTGATTTGCGAGCCTTAACTGAACAAGAGACCATACTAGCTTTGGTTTTCCCATAATCTCCCATGTTTTCTTGGGTAAAACATTCACATCGAGAACCTAATTCCAAGATGATATTTTCCACATCATACTCCCAAATTTGCATACTGAATTTGAATTCTCCATTGGCCCTCTTCCTGCGTAGTACCTGAATCACCACCCTTTGTGCGATGGGAGTTTTCCTTCCTCGTGTACAATGATCAATCATGTCATATAGTTTACTTAGAGAAGTTTCATGTTTCATTAGCTCTACAAAACTCTTCAGGAATTATGTTAGCGTGCTTACCTTTCCATTTGGCTTCTTAGGCATGACGTGATCTCCTACATGAGGCACAGATTATGTTGATGCTCCCCAATCTTGTCCAAGTACTTCTTTTCTTTCCCTCTAATATGTATCTTTTTCTTGCTGAGGATCAAATGTTGGCATAGGCCCTACTGACTTCTATACCCATTGTTCAATATTATTTCCTGCATTCATCATACCATCTCCTGTTATATCTCCTTTGTGCATAACAATTGTTATTCTTGGTCCTTCATTGTGTTTTTCAGCTAATATTTTATGTACATTTTGGTTTGGATATTGGTTCTAGTTTCCTCTGGCATGCCATTTTGCAACTAGCTTAGGACAATCTTCTTTCGCATGTTCCAGTGCTCTACAATATGTGCATGTTGTACACGGATTCGGGCAGTCGTTGGCCAAGTGTCTTGGTTGATTACAATTGTAACATACAATCAGTCCTCTTCTTCCTCTACCAAAATTTGCTCTGTCTTGGCCTTTACCAAATTTTCCTTTGTTCCCTATATTAAATCCTCTTTGATTATTATATTGTGGACCACCCCCTTCCGTTGCAACATTCTCCTTCGGAATCTTGTACATATCTAAAGTGTGCTCCCTCATCAAGTCAAACACGCAAAAATCCTTCTCTTCATGTTCAACGAACTTGAAAAAATTGAAAAACAAGTTCCTTGGTGTACTTTGATACTTCTGTAATAACGAACACTCAGTTGGGTGATGTCCCCATTTCTTATATATCTCACAATATCCTCCTCTTGGTAATGGATTCAGTGCTCTAGTAGCCAAATACTACACAAATGTTGGGCATTTGTGTTTATGATGGCCTTCAGTCCTACACTTGGTACACCAAAATTTCTCACATTTCTCCTTCCCTTTTGTAAGTTTTGTGAGTTGAATCGTCAAAAAAGCCAACTGCATCGGAACCTGCGTCATTCCTCCACTGTCTCCTACTGGGGATGATTTCAATTTCATTGCAATTTCCAGCACCTCGGGTTTTGATGCAACCTTCTATTGAATCAATGGCCTGCAGATGTGTGGTAGAATTCCTACAATAAACCGTTCTTGATGTTATTGATCAAGGATCTGGAACATCATTCTACCCATCAGATTATTGAACCTTTGATCAAAGTCCCATACTGACTCTATTTGTACCTATTTAATCTCCTTCAATTCTGTGATGTATTCTGACTCAGAATTTCGATTCTTGAACTCTTTGAGTAGCGCTTTCCATATCTCTGCCAAATTCCTGGCCTGCCCTGTAGGTGTGGTACTTTGTAGCTTCATGTACCAAACTAGTGCACAACCCTGAAATGTTGTTTCCAATTGTGCAATCTTCATAGCCTCGTCTTGGACATTCCTTGTGACCCAAATTGTCTCGAAGACAAACATATGTTGTTATGGGTCCTCTAACCCAACTCCCTGGAACTCAGGTAGTCTAAGGGTATTATCTACCCCTACCATGTTTCTTTGTGTATTCCCTCTTCTTGGTGATGCTAGTTGACTCTAAATTTGACTCTGACTTTGAATCTGTGCATTGCTTCCACTGCTCTGATTGCTACTACTATGTCCTCCCTCACTTACTACAATTTATTTTGATAAGTCTTCAATTGTTATCTCTAATTGTGGTGATGCGCATGGGGTCGTGGATTCAACACAAGACCCTGTCGGAGTAGGAATTAATGGTTCTTCTATCACTGGATTGGACTGGGACTCCTCTTCTTCTCCGCATGTATGTGGTATTTCCATGATTTGGATGATTGTGCAAGGTTCTCTCCCATCTAGCTCATTGTGTGACTCTCCTTTCCCAACCCCAACATTTTGCCTCTTGTACCTCCTTCCTCCATGCAATACTCCAAACTCGTCTTCTTCCTATGGTATACCCTCTTCAGTCCTCTGCATCCTCAATCCCTCCCCTCCTTCTTCACCATTTCCTTCATTCTCTCTCGCCCTCAGACTATCCTCTTGTCATCCCCTGGTTCCCATAAGTGTGTGAGGCCCCTTAGCAGTTGGATTTCATCGTCATCACGCACTTGTCACACAAAAACATCTTTATCCATGTATCTAATTATTTCATGAACCTCCCGCGTGGACCTTTGAAAAATTCCCTTTCTGCAACATTGTATAATTGGGTACAATCTACTGCAAACTTTGTAATGTGTCCTCCTAGTATGTTATCCAACCAAAAATCAATTGCGGGAGTAGTTAGATTACTTACATAATTTAGCTTCCTTACCAACTCAGGAGTCCAATTCCTCGGCGTTGCAGTTATGTACCTTCCAGTATTCTCCACTAATATTTCTAGCCACTCAGTCAGAATAATTGGAAATTCGCCAAAGAACATTTCATGTAGTTATGTATACACATACCTTTGCATCCATTTCTTGTTACTCATTCGAGGTTTTATGTTCTCTTGTCGAGAAAATTCTCGTTCCTTCCTTTCCAACCATTCTAAGATCTCTTTTTTAGTCGGCCTCCAAAACATTCACTCAATTGCAAATTTTGGGTCCCAACATTAGAACCATTTGTTGGGGCTGTGTGCGGTTTATAAGACCCTAGTTTCTATTTATCTATAACCAAAAAACCCCACCAGACACTGGTCCTTTTGGCATCACTTGCATGCGCAGATGAAGCCTCACCCGATGTATCTATTGGGACTGCAAGAACCATGTTTCTGCAGTAGTGAGGGAATGGGAGGTGACCATTCAATTCATTCTTACTGTTAGAAAAACTGGACCGTGGAGCAATAAAATAAAACAAATGCGGAAACACAACATAGAAGATACACAATACAATAGAGACACAGATTTACGTGGTTCACCTAGTGTGGGCTACATCCACTAGAGAAATTGCCAGGTCCTTCCTTTATTATTTTCCAGCATATGAAGGGATACAACCTACAACAAACCCGTTGTAACTTCCTCTTCTTTCTCTCATAGTCTCTTATCTCAGAATACAATATTCACCTTCAACCATAGCCGCAATACATTTCCCTCATAAAAGAGGGTTTCCTTCTAGGGAAAAAAACCCTAACATAATCTCTACCGTTAGATCTGCGACCTTATAATGAACGGTCCAAATTTACAATGAAATTACAATATACATTTACAAGGCAATTTTTCCTTCGGGGGCTTCACCCCCGA
>ML822024.1:0-10978 GCA_009831015.1 Picea engelmannii | reverse complement strand
TGAATTCCATGGTATGAACAATAATCATCAAACTCCTTGCTGCAATATTCACCTCCATTATCTGATCTGAGACACTTCAACTTTTTTCCTGTCTCACTCTCAACCAAAGCTTTCCATTTCTTAAAAGTATCAAAAACATTAGATTTTTGTCGAATGCAATAAACCCAAGTTTTTCTAGTTGCATCATCAATAAAAGTAACATAATAATGAGAACCACCAAGAGATGATACCTGAGTTGGTCCCCATACATTTGTATGCACAAGCTCTAACCTTTCACTCTTCTTTTCTTTTCCGACTTTGAGAAATCTGACTCTCTTCTGTTTTACATAAACACAATTCTCACAAAAGTCCAAATCAATTTGTTTAAGATCTGGAAACAAAATTCTTTTGTGAAGTATCTGCATCCCCTTCTCACTCATGTGTCCAAGCCTATGATGCCACAGTGTTGTATCCACTTCTGTAGAAGCTAAAGAGATAGAAGAGTTAGTATTATCAGTACATAAATACAATGTACCTACCTTCTCTCCTTTCGCTATCACTAATGATCCTTTGATGAACTTCCACATCTTATCTGTAAATATGGATATACAACCTTCACTTGCCAACTGCCCTGTTGAAATTAGATTTTTCCTTAAATCTGGAACATGTCTTACCTCTTTCAACAACCATTGGTTTCCATTGCGTTGCTTTATTTTTACCTTTCTCATTCCAACAACTTTGCATGGTGCATCGTCACCCAAATGAACCTATCCAAAATCACCTTGAACATAATCTAGAAAATGTTTCCTATGGGGTGTGGCATGAAATGAAGCCCCTGAATCTACTACCCAAGACTTAGAAATATTATCTACAGAAAGAATCAAAGCATCTTGTAACACATCACCTGTTACATTTGGTTCCTGATTTCTCTCCCGCTATCCATCTCTTTATTTATTTGGAGCTCTGCAGTCTTTCTTCAGAAGTCCTTTCTTCCCACAATTCCATCACTCTATCTTTCCAAGTTTGGATTTGGATATGCCCTTCCTAGAATTCCCACGGTTCCCGAAACCCCTTCCTCTATCCTTTTGTCTTCCCCTATTCTCCATGTTCAAAGCATTTCCTGATGTCTCACCTGTGCTTTTCCATCGCATTTCCTCACTAAGGACAACACCAACAACATCATCAAATTTTAAAGTATTTGAACTAGAGACAGATTTACTTACATCCATGACCAAGCCGTTCCATCTTTCTGGCAATGAACACAAGATTAGAAGAGCCCTGACCTCATCATCAAAGTCCACTTTTACAGAACTTAGTTGATTAGTAACCCTATTGAAATCATTTAAATGATCTGCAAAAGACCCACCTTCTGACATCTTCATATTAAATAATCTCTTCATTAGAAATACCTTATTAGACGCCGAGGGTTTTTCATACAATTTGGCCAATGCGTCCATCAAACCCTTCGTTGTCTTTTCTTTCGAAATATTGAAAGCCACTGACGCTGCCAGGCTCAGTCGTATCGTTCCTAGAGTCTTTCTATCAAGAATCTCCCATTCTTCGTCCTTCGTAGCCACTGGCTTCTTTACTATTCTGCCCAATGGTAGGTATAGATCCTTCTGATATAAATAGTCTTCCATATGCATTTTCCATAACTAGTAGTTTTGGCCGTTAAATTTCTCGACCCTAAACTTTCCATCTTTCGACATTGCTCCCACTCGAACCATAAACCCTCTTTTCCTGCGAGTTACCTTTCACTCTGATACCAGTTGTTAAAAAAATAGGACCGTGGAGCAATAAAATAAAACAAATGCGGAAAAAAAACATAGAAGATACACAATATAATAGAGACACCGATTTACGTGGTTCACCCAGTCATGGATGATTTTAGGGGCTAAATTTCGTTCATGGGCTAATTTTCCATGGTTTTTCAAAAATTGAGATTTGCTATTTTAAAAATGATTTGCCCAAATTCTATAGGATAAAATTATTTTACCTTAAAAAATCGCCAAAATTTTATAAAAACTATATAAAATCCTTAGAAATTTGAATATTTTTACAAAAATATCGCCAAACATTTATAATTGGCATATGAAGGATTAGTAAGATTTTCCAAGGTTTCTACATTTTAAAATAAATTTCCATCCTTAAAATCATCCCTACACCCAGTGTGGGCTACGTCCACCAGAGAAATTGCCAGGTCCTTCCTTTATTATTATCCAGCATATGAAGAGATACAACCTACAACAAACCCGTTGTAACTTCCTCTTCTTTCTCTCACAGTCTCCTATCGCAGAATACAATATTCGCCATCAACCATAGTCGCAATACATTTCCCTCATAAAAGAGGTTTGTCTTCTAGGGCAAAAAACCCTAACATAATCTCTACCATTAGATCTGCGACCTTATAATGAACGGTCCAGATTTACAATGAAATTACAATATACATTTACAAGGCAATTTTTCTTTCGGGGGCTTTGCCCCCGAACCCCCACTTACCCCCTGGACCTCGCAGAGGGGGTACCCCGCTTCTGCACTCCCCCGCGTGGAAGAGTGTACATACTTCTGGGGTGTAAATACTTCATGGGGTATAAACACGGCTGAAAATAAAAGACCTCTGAATCAGGAAGATAATCAGGCTCCACAACCAACACCTACTTATTGATTTTGCGCACGTTACTGTGTCCTTGTTCTCTATTAGTTATTTAGTGATGTAAGATTCATATTATCATTATATTCCATATTACCACATAACCCATTACTATAACAATCATTATTATTGTGCAAGGATTAAACATAAATCAAATCTACTCTAATATGCATCCAAATAAAATCCATAAACAATCACATAAAAGACATGTAACAAAAGATTTAACGTGGTTCACCCAACTCTGGGCTACGTCCACAATGACTAGCTTCTTTATTATGTGTTTGGTTATTGCTTCAGGCTTGCGCACCGCGCTTACAAAGATATGTCAAGGTTACCCTTCCTTCCTCCTAGCCTAGTCGTTCTGCAGTGCAAGCCTCTCTCTCTCTCTCTCTCTCTCAACATCATCTCTTACATTCAGACATCGATTATCTACCTTCACAGCCTATCCTATCAACCTTCTTACTGACATGTGTTCTCGGTATTTTGGAATAGATTATTTTTAAATGATTTTTGCTAACATAAAGAGAGATTATCGTTTGTTTATTAAGATTAATTTTTAGTTTATATATTTTTAATAAAGAAAAAAATTAATGTATTTTATCAAATAATATGTAATTTAACTCTGATTTTGAGTTGTTTTTTAAAATGAGAAAAGAATCAAGTCTGGTCATGAGTGAAGCTTCATTAGATTGGGAAATACAAATTCCTCGACATTCTAATAATGATATCAAGAGGCATTTAAACATCATGATACATTATACACTATATTGATTACTCTATTGATTGACTCTGGTTTTTAGGTACATTTTACATTTTTGCCGTTGGTTGTTGATCATAGTGACCAAATTTGGTAGAATCGGTTCAAAGAATTCAAAAATTTGGCAACTTGGTTTGGTATGCAAAATTAATAAGTGAATTCAAATTCGATACGGAAAGTTCAGAAAATTTGTGATAATTTGTTCACTGAAAGCCCTAGGTTCAGAATCAATTATGGTTCGATTATATCGTTTCAAGAGTTTATATGGATGATGGATGACTCGAATCAAAATATGTGGTGCAACAACTAGTCTCGTTGATTACTAGTGATATGATAACGAAAGATGGAACTTAATATGTTGGGTTATTAATAGAAACTGGATCAAATGTAACAAGTACAGCTTCCACCCCCACAACTAATGGCTATGGATTTGAATATGGAATTGACTCAAATGCTCCTACTTTAGCCTCTGTACCTGGATATGGAACTAGAAAGGGGATCGGTTCATGGACAATTTCATCAATGTGTTATGATTAAACCTAGGATACTACCTCTTTATCTCACTATCAAATATTGTGTGGTAATTGATCCCGTTATGGAATGGGCACACTTAATATGTTTTTAGTTTTTAATGTGTTTTCTATGGACATGATTAAATATCAATGGAATATTCTTGGTCATCACAATAAATGAAGGATTGTGATATCATCCATTAACTTCCTGGCTTTATAAAGGCATACTTATGTGTTTACCTTTTTTACTTAATCATATTAAGAAATTATTGTGTTGGTTGTTCTTGCATAGTTTTCCTGCCATCAATGGCACTATATATTATAATCTACTATACTTTGTTGGGTATTCTTACTTGTAATTGAAAATCATTTTTTCATGTCTTCAAAAACTTGCTCAACATTGCAAAGGTTAGGGTTGATTTCTTTTGGTCTTTCAACATTGCCAAAGTTAGGGTTGTTTTCTTTTGATCTTTTTAAATTCTATTAGCTAAATATCAAGTATTTTTTATGGTTTTTGTTGTTATTCGAGGGTTTTTCCTCCCATCAATGACCAAATTCATATTCTTGGATGATACGATCGCTAACAACCACAAAGTATGAGAAAATGCAAGTAAGTATCCATCCAAAGGAATTGGTGAAATATTGAATAGGTTAAATTTGTAGCTCCGAATGCTTCAGTGTGTCATACTAAGATTAAATCATCCCATGAGGTTAAATCATAAATCCCAATGCATGAATAGTTCTATTTTACATATTAGAATGGTTGGATTTTAAATTGCACGTGAGTGCTTAGACAGATTGCCCATAGATGAGGGAATATGTCGTTAAATTTAAATGGCATGTGAGTAATTGAAAGATAGATTGCTTCTAAGGGATTTTAAAGTGCATGTGAGTAGTTCGATTTCAATTGTGCATAATTTGATTCTAAATATCAGCCACTCTTTTTGCATATTTAAAATCAAACTATTTACATCTACATTGCATATTTACAATCAAACTATTCACATCCACATCGAATAATATCCACCACTTTTTGTACATGAGTATATTACACCCCATCCTTTGATAACAAAGATGAGTTTGAACGACTTATCTGTCCTTCAACGATGTTTCTTCAATCCAACGATATATCCATCCTTCAATGATATATCACATTGCAATGTTCATGAATCTATTAGTCCTTCACTTTCAACGATATGAATATATATTAGTCCTTCAGATATATCCATCCTTCAGTTTATGTACATGAATATATTACACCCCATCCTCTCGATAACAAATATGAGCTTGAATGACTTAAGAGATGAGTTTGAACAAGTTTGAATGAGTTAAGAAATGCGTTTAAACGGTTTTGAGTGCTCGGAGAGATTGCACATTGCATAGAGGTTAGGAAGAGCCCAATGTATTGCAATCCAATTGAGCGAAATAATGGAACCCTAGCATTGAGTGTTGTAATGTAAATATTTAAAATAGAATTATGCACAAACTCATTTATTCGATGTAGATGTGAATATTTAAATAGGTTCATCGGCATTCATCAACAACAATTATGTGGTTGTGCTAGTAATACCATATCACAAGAAAGTTAACAAAAATATAGCACATTCAATGAACTTAAACTAAAAATGTAACTACTCCCTTTATAGAAAAGTTGGAAGTCTATTAAGAACCATTCATCTCTCCCACAAGACACTTAATGCGTGCCAATCATAAGGCTTCATATAATACAAGATGTCATAACAAGTAAGTTGTCTTTGAAAGGCCGTAGTATGAATTTGTTCAGTGGGTTACCGTTGTATTTTGGTTTAAAAATTTGCATATTTACAGATAAGTGGCATGTGATACTATCAGCTTTAAACCATATTGTGGTATCTATGTTCACCTTACCTTCCTGTCTCTCTGTTCACCCTATCTTATTTTAAAGTTTAAACAACAATTTTTTTTTGTAAGTAAGTAGTTGTAAGTAGGAGCTTCAGTAGGAGCCTCGTTTACTTGTAACTAGGAGCTTCATTAGTTATGTGGGATTGGTATTTATCAACTTTCATTAGCTATGTGGGATTGGTATTCATCATTGGTTAAAGCTAAAGCCTCTTCTCCATCTTCCAGACCCGTGCTGATGCCCTACTTGTTAATGTTTGTTGTTTATTAGGTGCATTGAAATTATAAAATAAAAATTCCAATGGAAACGAAAACAAACCAATTTTCATGTATGAGAGCCTTATATGAGAGTTTATCCTTGTTGCATGGCTTTGGGATTTGATATCATCTATCAAGTAATCTAATCTGTTATCTTTCTGGACCTGCTTTGTCTTTGAACAGGCAGGCATGCATGTAAATAAAGTTCCAACGTTCAAATTTATATGGAGAAATTTCTAAAATTGTATCAAAACGAAAAGGTTGCCCATACACTTTTCTCCTGAAGTAGTAACTGACAAGTTCTTGAAGTAGTAATGACAAATTCTTGATCAATGAAGTGGTAACTGATAAATGAAGTAGTAACTGACAAGTTCTTGATCAATTAAGTTGTGTTGAACATAAAATCTTGCGGAAAGCGTTCATGTCGAACTTAGATGTCAAGAGTCGTGACTGGAACGCCCAATAAGAAATGGAAAAACAACACCTGCATCAATACAGACACCTCCATCTCCATGTCTGTTAAAATGGAACGATCGTCTGGTCTTAATCAAAATCCTCTTCCTCGCATTCTCTACTCAACTCTCCTTCGCTAATTATTTCTCAGTCTGCAGCATCCATAACAAGAAGCTCTCAATTCAGAAATCGTCCACCAGCCATGCAGTACCTGGACCTCTGCAAATCATCTCTCATCTCTTAGGTTAATTATGCTCTAGTGAAGTTGGGGATGTGAATATGAGGGTGACTTCTTTCTGTGCACTGCAACCACCTCTTGCCAGGAGTAACAATTTCTCGTCGAATTACTGATTTTTATAGAGCCAAAAATAAAATTCAATATCTAATTATCACGTTTCATTGAAAAATGAAGACCCTCCATCAACAATTCAACACACTTCCAAATAAATTTACATCTAACAACAAATAAATTTGCAACTATCAAATTTTATTACAGGGATACTACTGGAATACTAAAGAAGACATTCGAAGGTTGATAGCAGGCACTGGATTTAAAAGTGCACTTTTGACCAGCAACAATCTGCTCATATTGGCCTTCAAAATCCAACTAAACAGCTCCTTTAATGACAAAGAATTCATTCTATGATACATGATCTTTTTATGCTATGAATTGAACATTTGCCAAGTATTATACATGTCTCATCAATCATCTAAAGGGCAAGGAAAAACCCTCATTCAGGCAGTAGTAGTTTACAACGAGGGTTTTCTACAAAGTTCACTATTTATTTAGTGCTCTATGGATATCAACTATAACATTTGCATGCTTTGAGTCCTTACTTGCATGGTTGTATTCCAGTTACAAGGATCCCGCAACATTTGCACAACTTCTCTCATAGAAGGCCGCAAAGTTGGCAGATTGTGTGTGCAAAACATTGCAATTCTCAAAGCCCGAATCATTTCTTTCTTGAATGACTGGGAAATCTTCGAATCAAGAATCACAAAGGCATCTTCCTTCTCATAGAATTTGTGTGAAGTCCAATAAACAATATCGTTGTTCTCTCCAAATTCCGGTTCAATGGGTCGTTTGCCAGTTATGAGCTCCAGCAAAACCACGCCAAAACTGTAAACATCGCTCTTCTCGGTGACTTTCAAGGAGTACGCATATTCTGCCAGGAAAATACATACAGAGGATACAATTCAGGTTCATCCCTTGCAAGAAATACCGATTAATGCATATCAATAATGTTAAAGGTCAAGGACCGCAAAGCATGTTACAAAAACACACTACTTAAGAGCAGAAAGCCTCGTGTGGGAAACATCAAGGAAGAAAATGGAGCATATATCCCGGACAAAAGAGTAGAAAAACTTACCAGGAGCAATGTAACCGTGAGTACCTACAAAAACTGTTGTTGAATCCCCTCCTCTGTTGCAAGCTTGAAGAACTTTTGCAACACCAAAATCAGCAAGCTTGGCCTCATAAAATTGATCCAGAAAGATATTGGTAGACTTGACATCTCTATGAATAACTGCAGGGGAGCAATCATGATGAAGATAAGATAATCCATGAGCTGCCCCTAATGCAATCTTGTGTCGCGTTGGCCAATCCAAATCACTATTGCTATGCAAAGCTTCAAACAGGTTCCCATTAGGCATGTATTCATAAACCAACACATTTGAATGCCGGTTGGACAGATAACAATAAAGCTTCACTATGTTTTTGTGGCGAATGGTTCCCAAAGTTTCAACTTCTGCCTTGNAATGAAGTAGTAACTGACAAGTTCTTGATCAATTAAGTTGTGTTGAACATAAAATCTTGCGGAAAGCGTTCATGTCGAACTTAGATGTCAAGAGTCGTGACTGGAACGCCCAATAAGAAATGGAAAAACAACACCTGCATCAATACAGACACCTCCATCTCCATGTCTGTTAAAATGGAACGATCGTCTGGTCTTAATCAAAATCCTCTTCCTCGCATTCTCTACTCAACTCTCCTTCGCTAATTATTTCTCAGTCTGCAGCATCCATAACAAGAAGCTCTCAATTCAGAAATCGTCCACCAGCCATGCAGTACCTGGACCTCTGCAAATCATCTCTCATCTCTTAGGTTAATTATGCTCTAGTGAAGTTGGGGATGTGAATATGAGGGTGACTTCTTTCTGTGCACTGCAACCACCTCTTGCCAGGAGTAACAATTTCTCGTCGAATTACTGATTTTTATAGAGCCAAAAATAAAATTCAATATCTAATTATCACGTTTCATTGAAAAATGAAGACCCTCCATCAACAATTCAACACACTTCCAAATAAATTTACATCTAACAACAAATAAATTTGCAACTATCAAATTTTATTACAGGGATACTACTGGAATACTAAAGAAGACATTCGAAGGTTGATAGCAGGCACTGGATTTAAAAGTGCACTTTTGACCAGCAACAATCTGCTCATATTGGCCTTCAAAATCCAACTAAACAGCTCCTTTAATGACAAAGAATTCATTCTATGATACATGATCTTTTTATGCTATGAATTGAACATTTGCCAAGTATTATACATGTCTCATCAATCATCTAAAGGGCAAGGAAAAACCCTCATTCAGGCAGTAGTAGTTTACAACGAGGGTTTTCTACAAAGTTCACTATTTATTTAGTGCTCTATGGATATCAACTATAACATTTGCATGCTTTGAGTCCTTACTTGCATGGTTGTATTCCAGTTACAAGGATCCCGCAACATTTGCACAACTTCTCTCATAGAAGGCCGCAAAGTTGGCAGATTGTGTGTGCAAAACATTGCAATTCTCAAAGCCCGAATCATTTCTTTCTTGAATGACTGGGAAATCTTCGAATCAAGAATCACAAAGGCATCTTCCTTCTCATAGAATTTGTGTGAAGTCCAATAAACAATATCGTTGTTCTCTCCAAATTCCGGTTCAATGGGTCGTTTGCCAGTTATGAGCTCCAGCAAAACCACGCCAAAACTGTAAACATCGCTCTTCTCGGTGACTTTCAAGGAGTACGCATATTCTGCCAGGAAAATACATACAGAGGATACAATTCAGGTTCATCCCTTGCAAGAAATACCGATTAATGCATATCAATAATGTTAAAGGTCAAGGACCGCAAAGCATGTTACAAAAACACACTACTTAAGAGCAGAAAGCCTCGTGTGGGAAACATCAAGGAAGAAAATGGAGCATATATCCCGGACAAAAGAGTAGAAAAACTTACCAGGAGCAATGTAACCGTGAGTACCTACAAAAACTGTTGTTGAATCCCCTCCTCTGTTGCAAGCTTGAAGAACTTTTGCAACACCAAAATCAGCAAGCTTGGCCTCATAAAATTGATCCAGAAAGATATTGGTAGACTTGACATCTCTATGAATAACTGCAGGGGAGCAATCATGATGAAGATAAGATAATCCATGAGCTGCCCCTAATGCAATCTTGTGTCGCGTTGGCCAATCCAAATCACTATTGCTATGCAAAGCTTCAAACAGGTTCCCATTAGGCATGTATTCATAAACCAACACATTTGAATGCCGGTTGGACAGATAACAATAAAGCTTCACTATGTTTTTGTGGCGAATGGTTCCCAAAGTTTCAACTTCTGCCTTGGCCTGTCGATGGTCATACTCTCCGTAAACGTTGTCAATTTTGTTCATCTTCTTCTTATGTTTGTCCATATTCATATTGGTGGCCGTCCAGAGGTGCTTCACTGCCACAGTTTCATTGTTGGGTAGGTCAACGCGATAGACCTTGCCAGATGCTCCACTTCCAATTACTTTCTCTTCGTCCTTCAGTAATAAAACCCTGGAAAGCTTTTCTGCATAGAAGCTCAAATTATGAAAAACTGTGATTTTCCACGATAACTTTTCCTTTTTCTCTAGCCTATCTGCTTGGTGATGAACATACCGCCGGAAAAGTATCACTCCAACGGCGATTATTAACACGGCTGCACCTGAAATGAAACCGGCTATCCATTTCATTCTTCTGGCTTCCTTCTGAGAATAAGAAGCCGAGCAAATCCCAATTGTATAATCGCTACTGAAGTTTTTAGCACAGAGCCCTGGATTTCCCGAAAAGTTTCCCCTGTTTCCGATGCTGATGAGCAAGTTGGGAATGGGGCCGCTTAACTGATTGTTGGATAAATCAATAGAGATCAGGAATAATGCACCGAGACTGCTGGGAATCGATCCGGAGAGCTCGTTATTTGAAAGATTCAAAGAATTCAAAACATCAATAGATCCCAAAGTGTCCGGAATGGCTCCGTCCAGACGGTTCCTCGCAAGATTTATAATGGTTAAAGATTTGTAGGAGCCGATTTCGACTGGAACGGATCCCTCCAACATATTTTCTTGCAAATATAGTGCACTCAACTGACTCAACCTCCCGATTTCCTTCGGTAACTGACCCGTAAACTTATTGTTTGCCGCTAGAATCATGACCAATTGTAGCGCCAAGCCAATCTCTGGCACCAAGTTGCCGGAGAA
>ML822023.1:83463-112123 GCA_009831015.1 Picea engelmannii | reverse complement strand
CTATGAATAGACTCGGTTACATCAAAACAGGAACTAATTACAATTGTCTGCAAAATGATAGGGAGAAATCTTTGACTACATTAATTACATAATAATATTTGGAAATTCTGAACTTTCTAGACCATATGGTTGAGCCTTGGAACGTTGGAGTCGAGTGGGACAAGTGTTGATAGATAGAATTTGAATCAGAGGTTGATTTGGTAGCTTGTTGTACTTTCGCAGTGTGCTCATTGTGAAACTGTGAGCTACAACACTTTCGTAGTGATCTCACGATGCGAAAATTCTATGTGATATTGTAACTGACTATTTGACTTTCCTTTGTTGTATTAAGGTTATCCCATGGTAAAAATTGATGGATATGATTATAATAAACACATTTGATTCATCAACATTTTCAAAAACACCACCTTTAACAAAAATAAAGTGGTCAGTTGACAACAAAATAGTTACTCGGAATGACGACTCTGCAATTTTTCTGCACCTCTTCCTTTGCTATATAGGTCTTCTCTAGAGTCTTACCAATATTATTCTACCACATAGCTTGTTTAGTTTTCTAGGGTCATCCACTTCCTTGATGGTAAATGTTTCGATATCTTCCTCCTTCACAAAAACAAATTTGGCATTTCCATCTCCAAATATGAAAATTTTATCCCTTGGAAGGGATGTAAGGCTCAATTGCCTCAAACTTGGCAAAACCCACCCAACAAAACATTTTCTAGATACATATGTGTAAAGGATTCCTTATGCCTTAATGGCCCTGTGAATTTTCTCTTTCGTAACAAACATGGTCTTTGTAGGATCCATTGCATGGGTTTTATCGATGTCATTCCCAAATTCAGATGTGAAAAATCCCTTGATGGTTCCAGCCTCCTATGGTGCAAACAAAAACACACCATGTCCCTCTTTTTCTTTACATCTAGTTCTACCAAGTCTGTGTATGTATTTCTCACAATCTAATTGTAAAACCATCTAAACAACAAGAGGAACATCAAGATAATCAACTCCACGAGATGAAACATCAGAGGTAACAAGAATTAGACATTTTAGGTTTTGAAATTCATTATACATGCGAGTATGATAAACCTGAATCTTTCGAGAATGTATCTCTCGAACATTCATATTTAACCCCAAAAGAAAGCAATTCCTCCTTTATCTTGGACAATGATGGTGTTCCAGATATCGGTTGGAACGAGGATAACTATGGATAAGGATTAGAACTAGGCATAGCCCATGGTGAAGATAATGTATCGAGGAACCTCCAGGATGGAGAAATACTTAAGCGTGGAAGCCACCATGCCCAATGTCAATGGAAGTGATAATAGATAAAACACCAACATTTTGGAGTCATGAAACTCCTATGTTCAATTAAAACCTTGAAATTCGAAGGCATTTGAATGAATTCCCCTCCAAAACCATCGATAAATAATGACGATCTATAGGATTTATGGATCAATCGGTGTTGAATTGTTGACAGTCGGGGTTTTGGAACGAGCCCCTGACACTACCTTCATCAATTCCATTGACACCTGGAAACTCATGATTTAGGTTTTCTTGCTGACATTTGGCACTTAGTACAACTTATAGGCTTGACATTTTTAAACTTCATATGGGACTATATCCCACACGCAATGTAGATGAGAATTTTTTTGTATTTATATACATGAGTGTTTTCATAATCCTTTGATGCATAATGCAACCCCTTGTGGACTCCTCCCTCGTGGCTTGGCGCTTGGTCTCGGCTTGGGAGCTGGGCTTTGGCGCATACTTTGTATTGTTGGTGCTTAGCTCATGGACTTGATAACTTAGTTGAAATCTGTAGATTGGGCCTTGGGTCCAATATTTGTTTTTGGAAAACATTCTTTAAACCCTACATATTAAACATAACAAGCTTGAGAGCAAAATTTCCTTAAAAACAATTGTTTATTTGTTTGCCAAACTTAAAACTTTTTCCCAAAATGCTAATTTTTTACCAAATTCATAAAACTTTTGGCATGTGATAACAGTGTCTACACTCTTCTGGGTGATGCATTTCCCTCACAATGGAATCATTCTCATTATCGACTAGTTGGCATCTGATAATCACCATCCTAATTCAGCGTTAGTTCAAGCTGCCCCTTTATATGTTCCTAGTATTCATGTAGACTCTACCCTGCCACAAGTAAATTATGTGGCGTCTTGTCCTCAGTTTTTAATTTCTCCTAAGAAATAACTTTTTCACTCATGTTTTACTTCTCGAGACTTGGTCTCAAAAATTGATCCATTGGTTTATCCAATGGGGGCATGGGAGCCCTTGCTTCCCCCTCTTGGTCCAAGTGATCTTGAGTCTACTTTTGAGTCTAATCTCACTTTTTGTAGATCCTCAAGCCTTTTGTTAGATAAAAAGGATCGTGGAGCAATAAAATAAAACAAATTCGGAAATAAAAAACAAAAGATACATAATACAATAGAGACAAAGATATAAGCGGTTCACCCAGTGTGGTCTACGTCCACCAGAGAAATTACCAGGTACTTCCTTTTTATTATCTATAAAATGAATGGATACAACCTACAACACACCCGTTGTAACTTCCTCTTCTTATTCCCACAGTCTCCTCTCTGAGAATACAATATTCACAATCATACATGGCCACAATACAATTACCTCATAAAAGAGGGTTGCCTTCTAGGGGAAAAAAAACTAACATAAATTCTATTGTCATATCTACGACCTTATAATGAATGGTCCAGATTTACTATGAAATTACAATATACATTTACAAGGAAATTTTTCCTTCGAGGGATTCGCACCCAAACCCCTGCCAGGGGCCCACTTGCCCCCAGACCCCGCAGGAGGGAAAATCCCCCTCGAGTGGAGGAGTGTATAGTCTTCATGGGGTATAAACATGGTTGAAAACAAATACCTTTGAATTAGGATTATAATCAGACTCCACTACCATCTCCCATTTGGAGACTAATCACAACAACTCCACCGTTGTTGTACATGCTGGACTATGATCCACCTTGGACCTGGAAAATTTCTCATCTTCACCTTCATGCTTCAAGACCAACTGAAACTGAGCAGGAACTTAATTTCTCCCTGGGTACTCGCGTTGTTAACATGTCAGTAGGATTCTGGCTAGCGTGTATCTTTTCCAACTTCAAATTTCCATCTTCCAAGATGGATTGTATGAAATGGTACCTAAGCTGCATATGCTTAGTATTCGAATGGAAGGTTGAGTTATTTGCAAGATGAATGTCACTCTCACTGTCATAGTACAACCTGTTATTCTCTTGCTTCTTTCCCAATTCCTCCATAAACCTCTGTAACCAAATCATCTCTTTACTAGCCTCTGTAGCAGCAACATGTGCTACCTCTGTTGTTGAAAGTGCAACAACCTTTTGTAGTTTCGAAATACAACTTACTTTTGTTCCACCTACAGTAAAAACATACCTTGTGGTGCTCCTCCTTCTATCTTTATTACCTACCATATCTAAATCAACATATCCCTATAGAACAATGTCTGAACCTCTGAAACATAATGCATGAGTAGCAATACCTTTCAAATACCCGAGAATCCACTTTACTACCTCCCAATGTTCTTTCTTGGATTTTTCATATACCTACTCACAACTCCCACTGCATGTGAAATATTTGGTCTTGTGCAAACCATCGCATACATCAAGTTGCCAATTGTTGATGAATAAGGGACCCTGGACATGTATTTTATCTCCTCCTCTGTCCCGGGACACATTTCTTTGGTTAATTTGAAATGGTTGGCCAAAGGTTTACTAATTGGTTTCACATTCTTCATTCTACACCTCTCCAACACCTTCTCTATGTACTCACTCTGAAACAATGTCAAATTGCAATTTTTCCTATCTCTTCTTATTCTCATACCAAGAATTTTCTTTGCATCACCCAAATCCATCATCGCAAATGAATTAGCTAATTTCTTCTTGAGCACATTTATATCCTTCATATTAGACTCTGCAACAAGCATGTCATCTACACACAATATCAAGATAATATAGCTTCCATTTTCTATCCTTTTAAAATAAACACAATAATCAAAATGGCATCTACTATAACCTTGTTTTGTCATAAACCTGTCAAACTTCAAATACCATTGGCTTGGAGCTTTCTTTAGTCCATACAATTTCTTCTTCAACCTACATACCAAATTTTCCTTCCCTTTGACCTCATACCCCTGTGGTTGTTGCATATAAATCTCTTTCTCCAAATACCCATGGAGAAAAGTTATTTTTACATCTAATTATTCACGATGTAAATATTCTACTGCCACAAGACTTAAAATAGCCGTAATTGAATTCATTTTAACAACAGGAGAAAACATTTCATCAAAATCTATACCTTTATTTTTGTGAAAACCATTTTACAACAAGTCTATCCTTGTACCGTTTGTTTTCTCCATCTTCTTCCTTCAACGTGTAAACACATTTATTTTGCAATGCTCTTTTTCTTACAGGAAACTTAACCAATTCCCAAGTCTGTTTATTTACCAGGGAATCCATTTCCTCTTTCATGCCTTGCTCCCAATTTTTAGTGTCTACCTTCATTGTCTCTTCATAACATTTTGGTTCACCAGAATCAGTCAACAATAAATAATACAATGAAGGAGAGTATCATTCAGGGGGTCTACTTAACTCGGTAGATCTTCTAACAACACTTGCAGGAGTTTGAGGGACATGTTTCTCTTGTAGTTGTACATTTTGATTTTATGGTACCTTTGGAATTTCTTTTTCAATGATCTCATCAAGAACTATGTATTCTCACTTTTATTTTTCTTGTTTCTTTCCCTGCAACTGATCATTGTACATGACCTTCTCATTGAATATGACATCTCTACTCCTAATGATTTTATGATTTTCATAATCCCATAAGAGATAACCAAAATCATTAACACCATATCCAATAAAGGTACACTTCTTGTATTTTGCTTCAAGGTTTGTTCTATTTTCTTTATCAATATGGACAAATGCTTCATAATTGAAAGTCTTCAAAAAAGAATAGTTTACCTTTTTACCTGTCCATGCCTCCTATGGAATTCTACCATCCAAAGAGATTTAAGGTCCTCTATTTATTAAGTAAACAACAATATCTATAGAATCTTCCCCAAAACTGTAAGAGAAATCCATCATGCAATATTATACTCCTTACGCACTCCATGATTGTCATGTTCATCCTTTTTGACACACCATTTTCTTGTGGTGTTCCTGGAACTGTCTTCTCTCTACGAATCCCATGGTATGAATAGTAATAATAAAACTCCTTGCTAAAATATTCACCTCCATTGTCTTATCTGAGACACTTCAACCTTTTTCCTGTCTCATTCTCAACCAAAGATTTCCATTTCTTAAAAATATCAAAAACATCATATTTTTGTCGAATGCAATAAACCCAAGTTTTTCTAGTTGCATCATCAATAAAAGTAACATAATAACGAGAGACACCAAGAGATGATACATGAGTTGGTACCCATACATCTGTATGCACAAGCTCTAACCTTTCACTCTTATTTTATTTTCCGACTCTGAGAAATATGAATCTCTTTTGTTTTCCATAAACACAATGCTCACAAAAATCCAAATCAATTTGTTTAATATCTGGCAACAAATTTATTTTGTGAAGTATCTGCATCCCCTTCTCATTCATGTTTCCAAGCCTATGATTCCATAGTGTTGTATCCACTCCTATAGAAGCTAAAGACATAGAAGAGTCAGTATTACCAGTACATAAATACAATGTACCTACCTTCTCTCCTTTTTCTATCACCAGTGATCCTTTGGTGACCTTCCACACCTTATCTGTAAATATGGATATAAAATTCACTTTCCAACTACCCTATTAAAATTAGATTTTTTCTTAGATATGGAACATGTCGTACCTCTTTCAAAAACCACTAGTTTCCATTCCTTTCCTTTATTTTTACCTTTCCCATTCCAACAATTTTGCATGGTGCATCATCACCCAAATGAACCTGTCCAAAATCACCTTGAACATAATATAGAAAACTTTTCCTATGGGGTGTGGCATGAAATGATTCCCTTGAATCTACTACCCAAGACTCAATAATATTATCTACAGAAAGAATCAAATCATCTTCTAACACATCACCTGTTACATTTTCCTCCTGATTTTTCTCCTGTTGTCCATCTCTTTGTTTCTTTCGAGATCTGTAGTCTTTCTTCAGATTTCCTTTCTTCCCACAATTCCAACACTCTATCTTTCCCAATCTGGACTTGGATCCGTCCTTCCTAGAATTCCCACGGTTCCATGATCTTTTTCCTCTATCCTTTTTTCTTCCCTTGTTCTTCATGTTTAACGCATTACCTAATGTATCACCTATGCTTTTCCATCGCATTTCCTCGCTAAGGATAACACCAACAACATTATCAAATTTTAAAGTGTTTGAACCAGAGACAAAGTTACTTACAACCATGACCAAACCATTCCAGATTTCTGGAAATGAGCACAAAATTACAATAGCCCTGACCTCATCGTCAAAGACCACTTTTACAGAACTTAGTTGATTAGTAACTGTATTAAATTCATTTAAATGATCTGCAGCTGACCCACCTTCTGACATACTCATATTAAATAATATCTTCATTAGAAATACCTTATTGGACGTCGAGGGTTTTTCATACATTTTAGCCAATGTGTCCACCAACTCCTTCGTTGTCTTTTCTTTCAAAATATTGAAATCCACCGACATTGCTAGGCTCATCCCTATTGTTCCTAATTCTTTTATGTCAAGAACCTCCCATTCTTCATCCTTCATGGCCATTAGCTTCTTTGCTATTCCACCCAATGGTAGTAATAGATCCTTATGATATAAATAATATTCCATATGCATCTTCCATAACTGGTAGTTTTGGCCGTTAAATTTCTTGACCCTAAACTTTCCATCTTTGACCATTACTTCCACTCAAACGAGGAACCCTCTTTTCTTGTGAGTTACCTTTCGCTCTGATACCAATTGTTAGATAAATAGGATCGCAGAGCAATAAAATAAAACAAATGCGGAAATAAAACACATAAGGTACACAATACAATAGAGACACATATATACATGGTTCACCTAATGTGGGCTACGTCCACCAGAGAAATTTCCAGGTCCTTCCTTTTTATTATCCAACAAATTAAGGGATACAAACTATAGCACACCCGTTGTAACTTCCTATTCTTTCTCTCACAGTAACCTCTCTGAAAATAAAATATTTTCAATCATATATAGCCGCAATACAATTCCCTCATAAAAGAGGGTTTCCTTCTAGGGAAAAAAACCCTAACATAATTTCTACCATCAGATCAACGACTTTATAATGAACGGTCCAAATTTACTATGAAATTACAATATACATTTACAAGGAAAATTTTCCTTCGGGGGATTCACCTCCGAACCCCACGTGTAGGGGTGTACAGTCTTCATGGGATATAAATACGTCTAGAAACAAAGACCTCTAAATTAGGAAGATAATCATTCTCCACAACCAACATCTTTGTGCTTTTGATTCTTCACTGATAGACTCTGTTAACCCTAACCAAAACCTCCATCATCATATGGAATATGGTCAGTTTAATTCTCCCTTTGGGACTGTCGATCCTCCTAGTTCGTGTTATTTCTAGGATATTGAGTTTCCTTCGGATGAGGCTATCCTTGAAGCCATGACTATAGACAATATATCGTGGGGATACTTACACCGTGGTTTGTGTTTTCTTCCTTGTTGGGATATTTTCCAGGTCGACTATGGAAGAGACTCTTGGTCAGAGCCTAGCAGTGGGCTCTACTTGAACCAGTAGTATGCATGAGCGGTAAGGCTATGTGGTGCCTTGTACTATATTGTATAGTCCAGGTTTTCTATTTTCAAGTTTTCTATTCAGTAGCACCTCTTATTTTCCAAATTTTCTATCTATATTGGATTTATTAACTTCTAGATGAGTGTTATTGCCTTATATGCAGGATCTTGGAGACATTTGTTCTTTGAAATGTATTCATCATATCGATTCGTTCTGACAGGTATTGACCTTGAAAATGGCATATAGGTTAATTTTTACCTACTTTCATTTTTTCATTATATGTTTCCTGGTTCATTTGGCCTTAGGATCGACCCCACTAAATTGCAACACTAAACTTCCTTGTTGATAAGTGTGTCGTACTTTATGTGGTAGTCCCTTCCTTCCATGGGCATCTTAGTTAGAGCCTTGTTTTCCATTTGGGGCCCATGATGAATTTTTTAATAGGCATGGGAGTCCTTTTAGTCCCACCATGACTTTGTGTTGAAGCCTCATCCTTCTTCATCATCTTTTTTCTGGCCTATACCCATGGGGACTCCCCTAGAGCATGGTTTATTTCCTTTCAAGCTCATTTAAACTATGAAAGTGACATCTAGTGAGAGATTATTTATCTTTTTTGGCCTCGCTTAAATTACATACGAAAAGGAGCCCCCTTGGAGTCTCTTTATGCTCTTGTCGGACTCCCTAAAATTGAAAATATTTCCAAGCGATCTTTTTTCCCTTCACGCTCGTCAAGCTAAAATTTGAAGGCACATCTGTCCGGCGATAGTTTACCCATTCTTCGGTATGGATGGCTAATTGATGCAAAAGGTATGTCGTAGGAGCTATGGTTCGCTATGAGTATTCTCAGGTGTAATTTTAACCCTTTTTTGGGCCGGAGGGACTAAATTTGTGAAAATGGGTCATTCTCCCTGGTTTTGGTTTATCACTTTTTCAGTCCTTAGAAATTATTTACGAAAAAGGAAACCCCTTGGAGTCTTCTTTAAACCCTTTTCAGACTCCCTAAACAAGAAAATATAGTCGAGTGACCTTGTTTCTTTCACACTTTTTAATTGGTCTAGAAGGAATATCTATTTCACATAAGTTTAACACTTTTTTCAGCCAATAGATTACCTAGGAAAAAGGTACGCCTCGAGAGACATGTCTCTCTCAGAGAGTTCTCCTAAGTTGTGTTTTACACTTTTTCTGGCTCAGGGGACTAAATTATGAAAAAGGACGAGTGAGTTCATAGTTAAGATCTTTTCAAACTCCTTAAAATTGAAAAGATAGTCGAGTGATATTGTCTTTGTCACACTCGTTAAAATGTTTTTGAAGAGACGTCCTTTCAGTATAAGTTTAACCCTTTTTTCAGATCGAATGGACTATGTACAAAAAAGGAAGACTCTAGTCCTAGTGACCAAAAGAGTTCTCCTTGGTATGATTTTATTCTTTTTCGGGCCCTGGAGACTAAATTGTACCAAAAATAACACTTTGGAGTCTTTTTTTGGTGTTTTTCGGACTCTCTAAACGTCAAAAACCTCTGAGCTTACCTTCTCTGGGATCGTAAAACTTTACATTGAAGGAGTCTCGTTGTCTCATTCTTTAATCGCATCGCATGTCTCATCCTTGCATCTTTGGCCTAATGTCAACTTCATTTTATTATTACAGAGCCTTTAGAGAATTCCTTAGGTGCAAGCCTTGTAGCATTTTTTTCCCTTGCGATCTGACACCTTGACCCATGGAGGAATTTTTCCCGAGTGTCCTTATCCTGCACATGTCTCATTGCACTGAACATTAGTATGTTCCATGCACTTGGAACTAGTTTTCTTTTCCGCGACACTTGTTCCTCCTTTGTAATGTATCATTCTTTTATTATTTTTCAATCTCACTAAATACGTGAAAAAGACAAAAAAATAAAATATTCCATAAAGAGGGGATGGGGAAACATTCTCTTTTGTTGGCAGCAATCTAGTCACCCTTGGACAGAGCACATCCTTTTGTTTGTTATGCAAGCATTGGGATCTAGTATGGCCATAGGAATTTTTTATTGTTACATAGATTTGTGTCATCCTCCATTTGGTTACCATTCCAAACACATGGAGAGTTTGCGGTGCCCCCTGTGCCACAAACTTATGCCAATAACATGTTGCCTGAGTTTTTTCATATATCGTGCTCTTCTCCAAGGGGAAATTTTGCAACCTGAGTCGACCATTCTGTGATAAGTTTATTGAACTTCATGAGTCGACCATCCTGAGAGTCCTTTTAAGTTCACATTCAGAATGAATGAAGTTCAGTGCCTGATGATCGAGGTCCTCCAGTATTTCATGAAAACATGTTGAATACCTCAGTGTAGTGAGTCTTATTCTCCTATTATACTCCTACCTGAGTTTTGAATATCTTCAAGCTATTTCTCGAGTTATGAAGCTATATCATCTCCAGTTGACCCTGATTATTTTTGGCACTAAATGAGAGAAAAGATATAATAAGGAAATGTACAATGACATATCAGATGTCCAATAATATAATAGAGATATATAACCATAAACACAAAGATACAGTAATACACAATTTCTATTAATGATTGAAATGTACAAAATTGTAGAAATACAGAGTGAAAGACTCGCTAGAATAGTGGCATCTTATCTATGAGAAGAGATGTGACATCTATGCTAATTCACAAGAATATGATTACAATGAGGCTCTAAAGGAATTTTTAACATAAATAAAATCCAAAACCCTAACCCCGAAAGATGAAAAGGCAATAGTTTTGTGGACCCTGTTTTGGGTAGTTTGGTGTATCAACTTCCCAGGGGTGTAACTTTGGCATACAATCTCTGTTTGGGATGCATGATAGCTTGTTGGAAAGGTATCTTAGAGGAGATTCATTTTTGGGGCTCAATGAAATCCTTTGGATATCATTTAGGTGTTCGATCCCCCAAAAAAATCATTTAGGCCCTCAAAATGGCCCCAGAAGTTTAGGAACCGAAAAACTACTAAAAATAGTAAATTGCCAGCAGATTGTTTTGAGCTAGTTGGAATAGGTGGGTGGCCACCAATATCCACCTAGATCAATCCTCCCTCCTTAGGAATAAATTTTCTCCATTGTGTTGAGTTCTAGGGGGAGAGGGAAAAGCGTTTGTTGAATCTACATCTTGATGCATTGCTTGCCTTGCTGCAAAAGTTGTGTTTCTTAGCTTATTGAAGGTTGTTACGAACCTATGGCTGGAAGGGTTGGACCCTTTTAGAAAATATGGCTACATGAGATGACTGTGTGTAGAAGGAATCCTTTTCATTTTCTTCAATCTTGTTGACCTGCTTTTGTTGGATAGAAGGTGCTTGGACTAAGGTTGCAGTGGTTGCGGTGTTCTTCTCTTCACCTTTTGAACAGACTGCGAAGAAGCTAAATTTTGTAGTATGAGATACTACCTTACGACATTTTTTAGGTGGGATAGTAGTTGGAACTACCTCTGGTATCCTATAGAGATGACCCCCCATAGTAACAATGACACTACAGGGTCGAGACTCATAAATAGCATGGCGCTTCCACATATATGGCTATCCCTACAGAACATCACAAATATCAAGAGGGGAAACATCACAAAATACCTCATCCTTGAAGGGTTGGATTCCATAGAACATGCAAAACTGTTGTCTGACACGGAGAACTAGTCCCTGGCGAAGCCACCCAATGTTGTATGGTTGCGAGTGTGGTATTGTCGACAATCCCAACTGTTTGACAACCTCTCTTGAGATGAGGTTCTTCTAGCTTCCACTATCAACAATGAAATGAAATGAGGTACCCTTCACCCACATATGTGAATGCAATATGTGCTCCCCCTCTTCAGGATCAGTTGGTTCTTCTAGTTGAATTGTTGTGGTCACGACAGTAGTAGTGGGGTCTGCGTCAATGATTTGTCTTGTGCTAGGATATTCTAAATCAAGTTCTGAATCAGAGTTCGTCTCCTTTTCTTTGACCTTGGCCACCAATGACTGTTTTGAGTGACATTCATCGGTGTTGTGTCAGGGGATTTTGGGAAATCACACCACTTTCCATTGTCCTTCTTCGTCTTTTCGTTACCCTTCCTTTCCTGTGGCTTGGGATGGTTTTCGGGAGGCTATTTGTTAGGGTGGTCTGTATCATGATTTGGTTGTTGCAGGTTTGTAGACCCAAACTCCTGTTTGTTCTGGTGCTTAAATTTCTACTCAATTTTGACAGCATATCAATAAGCAACACTCAGTGATGAAATGTCCAAAAAATCCATTTCAGTTTGGATGTATCTGTGTAGAGCCACGCAATATTTCAGAAACAAATGTCACTCAGATTGTTTGATACCCTGCTTGGTGCGCAAGGTATGGAAATTATTAGTGAACTATGACACTGCTTGTCCCCTCTCTTTCCGTAGCATGGTCCATCTCATGTACTAGTCATCATAGTTACCAACAAGGTAATATTGCTCCTTGACAACATACACAAAAAAATCCTAAGTGGGCTCAGCCCCATATATTCCAGACTCCTCTGTGGAAAGTTTCTCCCAGTAAGTTTCCCACCAATGTTTGACATGGGGGATAGCCTTAAGGAGTGCAAAGGTGATATTTTCCATGTCAGAGAAATTGTGAATAGAGAAATAACCTTCTAGCAGATTTAACCATTTTTCTAGGGCATTCGCATCTATCTATCCTTCAAATATGGGAATATCAAAATTAATTTGTACCTTGAAAGGTGAGGTTCCTCCAAAGTCCTCTCTTAATGAATATGCACCTATTTTTATTGGTAGGCGTTGAAGGATGTGGGAAAAATTCTCCACCATTTCATCCCTTTGTCACATGAGAACTTTCTCAAGCAACAGATTAATAGAATCTTATGCTCCGTAAAAAAAAATTCTTCCACCATGGATGGTTTCTTGAGCGTACGAGAGAAATTTTCTTCAAGAGAGACAAGCTCGAGACCCAACTGGCTATACTCCGACCTCGTCGGGGGACATGCACTGAAAAAGCGATCAAGAGCAACCTACTTTGATATCACTGATCCAAATTATTTTTGGAACAAAATGAGAGTGGAGATATAATAAATAAATGTATAGAGATATATAAAATATCCAATAATACAATAGATATATATAACCATAAACACAAGGATACAGTAATACACAATTTCTATTAATGAGCGAAATGTACAAAACTGTAGAAATACAGAGTGAAAGACTTGCTAGAATGGTGGCATTTTATCTCTGAGAAGAGATGTGACGGATACGATCATTCACAATAAGATGATTACATTGATGCTCTAAAGGCCTTTTTAACATAAAGAAAATCCAAAACCATAACCCCGGAAGATGAAAAGCCAACAGTTTTGTGGACCTCGTTTTGGGTAGTTTGGTGTATGAACTTCCCGGGGGTGTAACTTTGGCATATGATCTTTGTTTGGGGAACATGATAGCTAGTTGGAAAGGTATTGTCGAGGATATTAATTTGGGGCTCAATCAGAGCCCTTGATTATCGTTGAGGTGCTTGATCCCAAAAAAACTTCAATTAGGCCCTCAAAATGGCCTTGGAAGTTTAGGAATAGAAAAACTACTAAAAATAATAAATTTCCAAAAGATTGTTTTGAGTCGGTTGGAATAGGTGGGAAGCCACCGATATCCACCTAGATCACTAGCCATAGACATTAATTTCTCCTGAATATTCATATAATATTGTATATCTTTCGACGATTTTGAGATGTAGATCCGTTGTGTATTATTCACAACTACACTTTATATTGGCATACACATTGGTCATGTATCCATGATTACTATATATATGACATGGATCTGCAGTGTACTTGTTTGGAAACCATGCTTAGCTTGTCCTGAGCATGGGAATGCCCACCTCGGTGATTATTATTATCTTATTGCAGATGACGCGCTCACAGATACTCGTTTGGGTTTACTCGAATCCAGTGCTTTCCCACTCTATTAAAAATGTTGTAATGTATTTCAGCCATCAGTTTCTATTCTGACCTCACACATTAGGGAGCATATTTTATAACTTAAAATTCCACTACTATGCATTTTTTATGTTGGCCTGCTCATTCATACATCTTCCAACCCTTTTTGTTGGAGTTCTTCTCAAAAAACATTTTTTTGTATAGTATATGTGACTTGATGCATATGTAGAGTGTGTACACATGCGTGTTGCATACCTAACAAACCATGTATACATGTTAGTTGCATAACTGAAAGCCCTCATGTACGCTAAAAATTTTCAAAAAAATATAAATTCCACGCTTTCAAGTGGAGTTTACGGGATATATTAGGTTTTGAAACCATTTTACCTCTTGTATCCCTTATGAAAACAAATTAACCATCATTTTCTCATATAAAAATGTCCCTAGGGGGGTCATTTGGATATATCAAACTAGAGGCAAGAGAACTCTGCCAAATTTTCTCCCTTGTTTTCCAAGTTTTTTGCATTTCGCTCTGAGTTTCATCCTCAACATTCCCTTCCATCCATCCTCCTTATACCATCCATCCTTTTCCCTTATATTGGCTTGTTGGTGGTGAGGATAGTATTGGGAATAGTGCACTTGGAGACAAATTAGAGGAACCCAGGAAAGGTTCGTGGAGCAGTGCCAACAAAATCCAGGTTGCAACCTCCAATTTTGTTATTAATAAAAGAGAAAAGTTATTGTCCCAGATCTTTATGTCTATGTGTTTGTGTTTATGAATATTTTAATGAATAAATAACCTTTTAGATAATATTGATAATTAAGCATATGTTCTCATAGTTTGTTCGATAGCATTCTTTCAGACTAGCTTTGGGAGGAGGCCTACAATCTTGGAGCAGATAGAAATCGGAAGGGATAGTCATCAATCGTAAGGCATTAAGGTACACATCTCTATCTTCCTTCTCTTCCCTTAATTATAGTAAGGTTGTGTTTGGTTTGGGGTAGCATAGAATATTTTATGTCTTTTAAGGTGTCAAGGCTCTGCCAAGTCGTTAGACCCAAATTAGGGGGATTTTCCCCATAAAACGATGTGCACATAGTTATTATGATTGTTCATGAGTTATTGGAGTGTTACAGTGTTTCTAAGGAAGAACATGATGAAGAATATCCTAGGAATGTGAAAGTACCTAAAATAGGAGGAGAACGAGAAGTGAAAGGGCCAAAGCTTGAGTCTGTTATGTACACACAGTAAATAAAGATGTGGAAGGTAAACATTGGGATGATAGAGAACCTGAATTTTGTGCAAATAGGGGATTACTAGAGTGATGAAACATTAGAGAATATTTTAAACTTATTGCACGAATATCAATACCTATTCCCAACTACATTTTCGGAGATGAAAGGGATATTTGGGGACTTAGGAAAGATGAAGATTCCTTTGAAACAAGGTGTTAAGCCAGTGCGATAGAGGCATTACAAGTTAAATCTGAAGTACAAAGAGAAGAATAAATCAGAAATAGACAGAATGTTGGACTCAAGGATCATTGACCCCATGGTGGAATCAGAGTGGATAAGTCCAATGGTAGTGCAATACAAGAAGACAGGAGGAATCAGGATTTGCATGGATATGAGGAAGTTGAATGATGTGTCTTTACATGATACATTTCAAACACCATTCATAGATGAGGTATTGGAGAAAATAAGAGAGAAAGAGACTTATTCTTTCACAGATGGATTCTCATGGTACCATTAGATAAAAATTGTGCAGGAGGACCGGTACAAGGCTACTTTCATGACATAATGGGGAAGTTATCGGTATACAGTAATTCCCTTTGGATTGAAGAATTCCCCTATAATTTTTTCAAGAGTGGTGGTTGCGGTGTTCAAGGAATTTATCCATATGTTTCTTGAAGTATACTTAGATGATTGAATTATGTTCAGTCTACTGAAGGATCACATAGAAGTACTCAGGCTAATGTTGGATAGGTGCAGTCAATGTCATATTTCGCTAAACTTGAATAAGTGTGTTTTTTTCACACCATTTGGAATGTTTTTGGGCCATGTAGTCTGCAAGCATGGATTATTAGTGGATCCATCCAAGATTGCAGTGATTTTGTAGTTATACCCACCTACATCAGTCAGATAGCTGACGAAAACTTTGGTTCATACAAGATATTATAGGAAGTTTATCAAAGCATATCAATAGATCACAACACATATGGAAAATTTGTTGAATAAAGAAGAAAAATTCCAATGGAATGAGGACTTTCATAAGGGTTTGGGCACCCTAAATAAAAAACTAGTGACCGCACCAATTTTGATGTTTCTGGATTGGAACAAGGAGTTCCATAATCATGTAGATGTGTCGTCCATAGCGTTGGGCCCAGTACTATCTCAACCATTGGAGGGAGACATAGATCACCTAATTACTTTTTCAAGTAGGAAGATGTTCCATAGCAGAGAAGAATTACACCACTACATAATGGGAAGGATTGGCAATGGTATATGTGCTACAGAAATTTAGACATTATTTATTTGGGTCTCACTTTAAGATGTACACATACCATTCTGCATTAAAATACTTAGTGAACAATCTAGTGTTGGGGAGAAGGACATGTAGATGGCTATTGTTGTTTCAAGAATACGATTTTGAGGTTGTGGTTAAACCAGGAAGTTGAATGCAGGACCAAATCATCTATTGCGCATATTATTAGGGGAAGATGCAAGGAATTTAGATCACAACTTGCCAGATGTGAAACTATTTGTAGCTAAAATGTTGGATGATTACTTCACAGACATCGTGTAGTTTATTAGTAAGGGAATGGCCCCATCATATATGATAGTTGTGTAGAAGAAACAATTGGTAGTCAAAGAGGTAGACTATCATATCATTGCAAGAAATTTGTATAAGTTGGGTGTAGATGGAATATTGGGACGATGTGTGTTGGAACATGAAAGGCCTATGATACTCATAGAAGTGCATGAAGGGATTGCAAGAGGACATTATGTGATGCAGGAGCATCAACAACGCATTAGCAGGCAACGCACTAGGAGGGAGAAGATCCTCGTAAATCTAAAATTTAATGTAATTAAAGTTTGAAAGGCTCCAGGAGGGCTAAGCCATTATATTGTGTAAGGTTGAGTGTTAGTCAACTTTAATGGCTGACAGGAAGATAGATATATATCTAATTTGGACTAGATGTAAATTAAATGTAATTTAATGTGAGTAGGTGGAGGAAGGCTCAAGAATCCCCTCTTTTGTAAAAATATCAATGTATTGAGATGATAGGATGAGAGGCATTAGACAATTAGAGAGTAGATAATATCATGAGGAGAGAAAGAGAAGAGAAGAGAGGAGAGGATAAAAATAACTGAGACTCTATTGAATTCCAGTCTTCTATACATTATACAAAGCATTCATATTTAATAAAAAAAAATAGATTTCCCTGCATATGATTCTCTGTGTGTATATTCTATGTGAATGAATGCATTTTTTGAATGTTTACTGTGCATGTATGAATGTTATGAATTTATTTAAATGTTTCCCTTTGCAGGAATAAGATAGAATTCCATATATTTCTTAGTTACTGAGTGTTTTGGGCTCTCAAGGCTAGTGCAAGGAGTGCACACCAGAGTTGTTGGAAAACTCTGAGAAGCCATCACAAGGTGTGCGCAAGAACTCACTCAGGAGTTCAGGAAGAGCATGTCAGGTGGGAACACAAAAACAAGTCACAAGCTCAAAATGGATAATGAAAAGAGTGCATAGAGCGAGCTCAAGGAGTGCGCCTACACTTAGAGCAGTGTAAACTCTCAAGGGAAGGTCAATGAAAGTGTGCACAGAGCAAGTGCAATGAGTGTAGAGGTGAGTCTTTACAGACCAATATTCAGGAGGAAAATGCAAGGAGTGAAAAAAACCAACATTCGGTTAAGTGTTGGTCAATATCAAGAGGAAGAGTGAGTGTGAGGAGGCCATAAGAATTCATCTGGAAGAAGAACACTCTGACAATGTTTGCAAGCTTGGGAGGAAGAGCGAAGAGTGTGAGGATGGCACAAGAGTTCGTCTGAAAGAAAAAAGGACTGAACCCTTTGTAGTTCCAGAGTTGGTAGCTCAAAAGAACGATCCTAGACCGAGAAGTCATTTGAACCCCTAGGAGGGGTGGGGGTTTGCATCATATGGTATCATAGTACAAACAAAAAAAATTGTCTAATACCATCATATGGTATCATAGCATATTTTTGTTTGTAGACAACAAGAAAAGGAGGAGAAGGAAGAGTATTGAAGCTCTTTCTGAAGAATTATTTACATGTGTGCAACAGACAAAAAACTTTATGGTAGGACAGGGAGAGGATAAAATGGATGGTGAAGGCCATAGACAAGGTCCCAAAGGAGACCACAAGTAGATAATAAAAGATGATATGGATAAGGAGCTCGAGGAGATCCGAGAGGATCTCGACAGGATAATGCAGAAAATGAAACAATAAGTGCAAGGGAGCTAGAGGTATGAGTGGCCCATGAAGAGAAAGGTAAAGTGGCCTATCTAGCAGTTGATTTCCAGGAAGCATAAAAAAATACTGAGGAGGTAGTTGAGGCAAGTAGAAAACTTTAGGAGCACAGAGGAGGAGTTGGTTTCTGTTTTTGAACTAGAATATGGAGAAATCCTCAGTGAGGAGAAAGAGATATCAGCTAAATATCTCATAGATTGTTAGGAGGGCGATGATAAGGGATTAGTTAAAGATATCATAGACTGCCAGGAGGGCAAAAAGAAAAATTCAAGTTGCTTGGTCGAAAACGACGTGATGACACTGTCTAAGAGTCTCGATAACTCAAAGGAGAGTTCAGATCAACAAGGAGTGTTGACTATAGAGGAGGAAGCTCATAGGTGCATTCTGATCATTGGGGGCATCAACATATTCCCACCAAGAAGCCCATCAGAGCCCATTGCATGCGTTTCACATGAGGAGATGATGCAGGAGGCATCCGAGGAAGAGGCCATTGGGAAAAATGTTTTTAAACCTAACAGTTCATGTGTTGCAGGTGCAGAAGAAGAAATACATCTAGTAGAGACTTTCATGCAGGAGGAGCATTCAGATTCAATGCTAACTCGGTGGGAGACAGAGTTGAATATGTTGGAGGATTGGTTAGACAATCCAGAGACATGGGAAGACTACCAGAAGGAGACAATCATGCAGAGAGGAGAATAATTCCAACATAAGGAGTAGTTGGATGAAGCTAGACTTATGACATCTCGAGGACATGACAGAGAGATAGAGGAATTGGCAGAAAGAAAACTTTCAAATGAGATTTCTAAGTAGAAGCTCAATAACATTGTTGTAGAATTGGAACATGCAATGGAGTGGAAAGCCAATGCGACAGGAGATGAAAATAGAATGGGAGATCATGATGATATGCCCTTTGATCTATGTGAATAATTGGAAGCCCTGGGAGAAGGAGAAATAACCCAAAGGAGGCTCATCCAACAATTCAAGTTGGGAATTGATGAAGAAGAGGAGATGCAGCAGTAGAGAAGATTGCAAGAGAAGAGCCATCCCATGGACACGTTAGATGAGGATATTAAGGAGATAAGGAGACTGATGTTGAAGTCAGAAGAAGAGACATTATGTAACAAGTGGAGGATGACAAGAAGAGATTGCAGTGGTAATATGAATGGGGCACTGCAACATAAATTTTGGAAGCCTGGAGGAAATCCAGCAGCAGCAGTGGGACTGAAACAACAACAACGCAGAGGAGAAGATGGACAGGTCCATAAAGGAGTTTGGGATCCTAGAGGATCTCAACAGCAGCGGCAGAGGATCCATGAGAAAGAGCTCATGATTTTGTCAGCATAGGAGTATGATGCAAGAGCATCAGCAATGCGTCAGTAGCCAGAGTAGCAGCCCACTAGGAGGGAGAAAATCTCAGGGAAAGAGAAGTGCCACCCTTCTCATTTTCGAGTTTAAATCTAAAATTTAATGTAATTAAAGTTTGAAAGGATAGAGGAGGGAAGATACATTATATTTTGTAAGGATGAGTGTAAGTAGAATTTAATGGCTGACAGGTAGATGGATCTAGATCTGATTTAGACTAGATGTAAATTAAATGTAATTTAATGTGAGTAGGTGGAGGAAGGCTCAAGAAGCCCCTCTTTTGTAAAAAGATCAATGTATTGAGATGATAGAATGATAGGAATTTGAGAATTAGAGAGTAGAGAAGCTCATGAGGAGAGAGATAGAAGAGAAGAGAGGATAGGATAGAAAGAACTGAGACTATGTTGAAGTCTAGTCTTGTATTCATTGTACAAAGAATTTAGATTTAATAAAAAAAATAGATTTCCCTGCATATGATTCTCTGTGTGTATATTCTATGTGAATGAATGTTTTTTGTGAATTTTTATTGTGCATGTATGAATATTATGAATGTATTAAAATGTTTCCCTTTGTAGGAATAAGATAGACGTCCCTATCTATGTGAGTTTCTGAGTGTTTTGGGCTCTCAAGGCTAGTGCAAGGAGTGCAAACCAAATTTGTTGGAAAATTCTGAGAAGTCGGCGCAAGGAGTGCATAAGAACTCAGTCGGGAGTTCAGGAAGAGCGTTCTAGGTGGGCACACCAGAACATGTCACAAGATCAGAAGGGATAGTGAAAAAAATGCATGGAGTGAGCATAAGGAGTGCACCTACACACAGAGCAGTGTAAAATCTCAAGGGAAGGTCAGTGCAACTGTGCACAGAGTAAGCGCAAGGAGTGCACAGGTGAGTATTTAGAGTAAAATATTTAGGAGGCAAGTGCAAGGATTGCACAAAGACAACATTAGTTTAAGTGTTGGTCAAGCTCAAGAGGAAGAGTTAGTTCCAAGAGCGCACAAGGAGTCATATGAAAGAAGAACACTCTGACAGTGTTTGCAAGCTTGGGAGGAAGAGCGTAGAGTTCCAGGAGAGCACAAGAGGTCATTTGAAATAACAAAGGACTGAACCCTTTGTAGTCAGAGATTTGGAAGATCATAAGAATGATCCTAGACTAGGAGGTTGCGTGAACCCCTAGCAGGGGTGGGGGTTTTCATCATATGGTATTAGAGCACAGATAAAAAAAATTGTTTGATACCATCATATGGTATTAGAGAATTTTTTTGTTTGCATAAAACAGGAAAAGAAGGAGAAGGAAGAGTACTGAAGCTCTATGTGAAAAATTGTTTGCAGGTGTGCAGTAGACAACAGACTTTCTAGGAGGGCAGGGAGAGGATAAAATGGCTATCAAATTCCATAGACAAGGTCCCAGAGGAGATATGAAGCAGATAAGAAAAGAGGAGATGGATAAGGATACCCAAGAGGAACTCGACATGCTAATGTAGAAAATGTAGCAAGAAGGACAAGGGAGTTGGAGGTATGATTGGCCCATGAAGAGAAAGGTAAAGTGGCCTATCCAAAAATTGATTTATAGGAAGCAGAAGAAGATACTGAGGAGGTGGTTGATGCAATTAGAAAACCTTAGGAGAAGAAAGGAGGAGATGGTTTACATTTGTGAACTAGAAGATGGAGAAATCCTCAGTGAGGAGGAAGAGATATCAGTTGAATATCTCATATATTTCCAGGAGGGTGATGAGAAGGGATCAATTTAAGATCTCATAAATCGCCAAGAGGGAAGAAAGGAAAATTCAGGTTTCTAGGTGGGCAAAGAGGAGATGAGATTGTCTGAGAGTTTCAAGAACTGAGAGGAGAGTTCATATCAATAATGAGTGATGATTGGAGAGGAGGAATATCATAGGTGAATTATTATCATTGAGGGAATAAACATATTCTCGCCAAGAATCACACCATAGGTCAATGCATGTGTCACACATGAGGAGGTGATGCATGAGGCATTCGAGGAAGAGGCCATTGGGCCAAACATTTTTAAACCTAACAGTTTATGTGTTGCAGGTGAAGAAGAAGAAAGACATCCAACTGAGACTATCATGCAAGGGAGCATTGAGATGTAATGCTCACTCAGTGGGAGACAAAGTTGAAGATGTTGGAGGATTGGTTAGACAATCCAGAGATAGAGGAAGACTGTTAGAAGGAGACAGTTATGAATAGAGGAGAATAATTCCAACATGAGGAGAAACTGGATGGAGTTGAACTTATGCCAACCCAAGGAGATGACAGAGAGACAGAGGAGTTGGTAGAGATAAAAATGTCATAGGATATGGTTGAGAAACAACTCAGTAACATTGTTGTAGAATTGGAGCATGCAGTGGAGTGGAAATCCAATGCCACAGGAGATGAAACTAGCATGGGAGATCATGATGATTTTCCCTTTGATCTGTGTGAAGAATCGGAAGCCTTGGGAGAAGAAGAAATAACCCATAGGAGGATCATCCAACAAGTCAATTTTGGAATTGATGAAGATGAGGAGATGCAGCAGTAGAGAAGACTGCAATAGAGGAGTCGACTGATGGACAGGTTGGACAAGGAAAATGAGTAGATAAGGAGACTGATGTTGAAGTCAACAAAGGATACAGTCAACAACAATCATATGCTGAGAAGAAGATATTGCATTGGAAAGATGAATGGTGCATTGCAACATAAAGTTTGAAAACCCGGAGGAAATCATGCAGTAGCAACAGGACCAAAACATCAACAAGGTAGAGGAGCAGATGGACAGCTCCAGAATGGAGTTTAGGATCCTGGAGGATCTCAATAGCAGCAGCAGAGGACCCATCAGTAGGAGCTTATGATTTTTTCAGCATAGGTGTATGATGCAGGAGCATCAACAACACATTAGCGGCCAACGCGACAACGCACTAGGAGGGAGAAAATCCCAAGGAAAGAGAAGCGTCAGCCTTCTCGTTTTCGAGTTTGAATATAAAAATTAATGTAATTAAAGTTTGAAAGGATTAGGGAGGGTTGATCCATTATATTTTGTAAGGATGAGTGTAAGTCTCGTTTAATGGCTAGCAGGTAGATGGATCTAGATCTGATTCAGATTGGATGTAAATTAAATGTAAAATAATGTGAGTAGGTGGAGGAAGGCTCAAGAAGCCCCTTTTTTGTAAAAAGCTCAATGTATTGAGATGATAGGATGAGAGGCATTAGAGAATTAGAGAGTAGAGAATCTCATGAGTAGAGAAAGAGAAGAGAAGAGAGGAGAGGATAGAAATAAATGAGACTCTGTTGAAGTCCAGTCTTGTGTACATTATACAAAGCATTCAAATTTAATAAAAAAAACATATTTCCCTGCATATGATTCTCTGTGTGTATATTCTATGTGAATGAATGCATTTTATGAATGTTTATTGTGCATGTATGAATGTTATTAATGTATTGAATTATTTCCCTTTGCAGGAATAAGATATAATTCCTATTTGTGTGAGTTTATGAGTGTTCTGGTCTCTCAGGGCTAGTGAAAGGAATGCACACTAGAGTTGTTGGAAAACTCTAAGAATCCAGTGCAAGGAGTGCGTAAGAAATCAGTCAGGAGTTCAGGAAGAGCATGCCATGTGGGAACACTAGAACATGTCACAAGCTTGGAAAGGATAGTGAAAAGAGTGCACAGAGAAAGTGCAAGGAGTGAGCCTACACTTGTAGCAGTGTAAAATCTCAAGGGAAGGTCAGTGCAAGTGTGCATAGAGTAAGCACAAGGAGTGCGCACGTGGGTATTTAGAGTGCAATATTCAAGAGGCAAGTGCAAGGAGTGCATGAATCTAATATTCGATTAAGTGTTGGTCAACCTCAAGAGGAAGAGTAAGTGTCAGGAGGGCACAAGGAGTCATCTGAAAGAAGAACACTCTAACAGTGTTAGCAACCTCAAGAGGAAGAGCGTAGAGGGCCAGGACGGAAAAAGAGGTCGTCTGAAAGAAAAAAGGATTGAACCCTTTGTAATCGGATATTTGGAAGCTCAAAAGAATGATCCTAGAACAATAGGTCACTTGAACCCCTAGAAGGGGTGGGGGTTTGCATCATATGGTACCCGAGTGCAGATAAAAAAAATTATGATACTGTCATATGGTATCAGAGAATATTTTTGTTTGTAGATAGCAGGAAAAGGAGGATAAGGGAGAGTATTGAAGCTCTATGTGAAGAAATATTTGCAGGTGTGCAACAGACAACAGAATTTCCAGGAGGGTAGGGAGAGGAGAAAATAGTTATTGAAGTTCGTATATGATCTCCCAGATGAGACTGCAAGAAGATAAGAAAAGCAGAGATGGATAAGGAGCTCAAGGAGACCCGAGAGGAGATCGAATAGCTAATGAAAAAAATGTAGCAAGAAGCACAAGGGATATGGAGGTATGAGTGGCCCATGAAGAGAAAGGTAAAGTGGCCTATCCAACAGTTGATTTCCAGGAATCAAAAGTATATATAAGGAGGAGGTGGTTGAGGAGATGGTTTATGTTTGTGAACTAGAAGATGGAGAAATCCTCAGTGAGGAGGAAGAGATAGAATTTTAAGATCTCATAGATTGCCAGGAGGGTGATGAGAAGGGATCAGTTAAATATCTCATAGACTACGAAGAGGGAAGAAAGGAAAAGTCAGGTTTCCAGGTGGGAAAAGAGGAGATGAGACTATCTAAGAGTCTTAAGAACTCAAAGGAGATTTCAAATCTGCAAGGATTGCTAACTTGAGAGGAGGAAGATTAGAGGTGTATTGTGATCATTGGGGGAATCATCATATTCCCTCCAAGAATCCCACCAGAGGCCAGTGCATGTGTCGCACATGAGGAGGTGATGCAAGAGGCATCTGAGGAAGAGGCCATTGGGCCAAATATTTTTAAACCTAAAATTTTATGCATTTCAGGTCTAGAATAAGAAAGACAGCCAAAAAAGGTTTTCATGCAGGATGAGAATTCAGATGCAATGCTCACTCAGTGGGAGACATAGTTGAATATGTTGGAGGATTGGTTAGAAAATCCAGAGATAGAGTGAGACTTCTAGAAGGAGACATAAATGCAGAGAGGAGAATAATTCTAGCATTAGGAGTAGCTGGATGGAGTTGGAATTATGCCATCCCGAGGAGATGACAGAGAGACAGAGGAACTGGCAGAAAGAAAATTGTCAGAGGAGATGGTTGAGCAACAACTCAATAACATTGTTGTAGAATTGGATAATTTAGTGGAGTGGCAAGCCAATGCCACAGGAGATGAAAATAGCATGGGAGATCAAGGTTATCTTCCCTTTGATCTATGTGAATAATTGTAATCCCTAGGAGAAGGAGAAATAACCCAAAGAAGTCTCATCCAACAATTCAAGTTGGGAATTGATGAAGAAGAGGAGATGTAGCAGCAGAGTAGACTGGAGGAGAGGAGCCAGCCCATGGAAAATATGGATGGAGAAATTGAGGAGATAAGGAGATTGATGTTGAAGTTAGCGAAGGATATAGTCAACAAAAATCAAAGGCTAAAAAGAAGATATTACAATGGAACGATGAATGGGGATGCAACATAAAGTTTGGAAACCTGGAGGAAAGCCTGCAGCAGCAGCAAAACCGAAAAAAGAAGCAAGGCAGAGGAGTAGATGGACATCTCCAGAATGGATTTTGGGATCCTAGAGGATCTCAAAAACAACATCATAGGAGCCATGAGAAGGAGCTCATTATTTTGGTAGCATAGGAGTATGATGCAGGAGCATCAACAATGCACTAGGAGGGAGCAGATCCAGAGGAAAGAAAATCACCATCCTTCTCATTTTCAAGTTTAAATCTAAAATTTAATGTAATTAAAGTTTGAAAGGCTCAAGGAGGAATAAGCCATTATATTGTGTAAGGTTGAGTGTAAGTCACCTTTAATGTCTGAAAGGTAGATGGATCTAGATCTAATTCAAACTAGATGTAAATTAAATGTAATTTAATGTGAGTAGGTGGAGGAAATTGCGAGAGGCCCATCTTTTGTAAAAAGATCAATGTATTGAGATGATAGGATGAGAGGCATTAGAGAATTAGAGATTAGATAATATCATGAGGAGATTAAGAGAATATAAGAGAGGAGAGGATAGAAAGAATTGAGAATCTTTTGAAGTTCATTCTTGTATACATTGTACAAAGCATTCAAATTTAATAAAAAAAGTAGATTTCCCTGCATATGATTCTCTGTGTGTATATTCTATGTGAATGAATGTGTTTTCTGAATGTTTATTGTGCATGTATGAAGGTTATGAGTTTATTTACATGTTTCCCTTTGTAGGAATAATATAGACTTCCCTATCTGTGTGATTTTTTGAGTGTTTTGGGCTCTCAAGGCTAGTGCACACCAGAGTTGTTGGAAAACTCTGAGAAGCTAGTGCAAGGAGTGCGTAAGAACTCAATCAATATTTTAGGAAGAGCATGCCAGGTGGGCACACCAGAATAGGTCACAAGCTCATAATGGATAGTGAAACGAGTGCACGGAGAGAGCGCAAGGAGTATGCCTACACTCATAGCAGTGTAAAAGCTCAAGGAAAGGTTAGTGCAAGTGTGCATAGTGTAAGCATAAGGAGTGCGTAGGTGAGTCTTTAGAGTCCAAGATTCAGGAGGCAAGTGCAAGAAGTGCATGAAGCCAACATTCGGTTAAGTGTTGGTCAAGATCAAGAGGAAGAGTAAGTTCCAAGAGTGAACAAGGAGTCATCTGAAAGAAGAACACTCTAACAGTGTTCACAATCTTTAGAGGAAGAGCACATAGTGTCAGGAGAGCACAAGAGGTCATTTGAAAGAACAAAGGACTGAACCCTTTGTATTTAGATAGTTGGAAGCTCAGAAGAATGATCCTAGATCGGGAGGTCACGCAAACCCATAGGAGGGGTGGGTGTTTTCATCATAATGCAGGAAAAGATACTGCACGAAAGATTTTGTGTGTAGGTATTTGGTGGACCACACTTGAAAAACATGCTAAGGAATATTTCCAGTCACGCGATTTGTGTCAAAAAGTGGGAAATCCATCTAGGAGGGATGAAATGCCTTTAAATCCACAGGTTACATAGCAAGAATTTGATAAATGGTCCATAGAATTTGTGGGGCCAATCAACCCACAAGCACGAATATCAGAGGAAAGGTACATAATCACTACAATAGAGTATTTGACAAGATGGGCAAAAGTTGCACTAGTCCCAGACTGCACCTTGGATACTGTTGCACAATTTTTATTTGAGAATGTAGTCACATGATTTGGGTGTCCACGCATAATACTCGGTGATCAAGGAACACACTTCCTAAATAAAATAATTGTAGCATTGATTAAGGAGTTTCAAATTCATCATCAGAAGAGTACCCCATATTATCCTCGGGCCAATGGGACAGTGGAATCTTTCAATAAAATCTTGGATAATTCTTTGACAAATATCTGTAATGTAGGAAGAGATGATTGGGAATTAAGAGTTCCTACATTTTTATGGGCCTATAGGACGAGAAGAAAAAAATTGATAGGGAAGACACCTTTTAAGTTGGTCTATGGGAAAGAAGTAGTGATGCCAATGGAGTTTATTCTACCTATCCTACGCATTGCAGTGATCATTGATATTTTGGACTCTGGTGCAATAGAGGAGAGATTGCCATAGTTGGTACAACTTGAGGAAGATCGGTTTGTCGCAGGTTTCCATCAGCATGTTCAGAAAGAAAGAGAGAAGGAATGAGATGATAGACACATTAAACAAAAAAAAATTCAAACATGAGACTTAATATTACTCTATGATAGTAATTTTATGCAACATCCAGGGAATTTAAGAATTCATTGGTTAGGACCCTATGTGATTCATCATGTGACGAAGACAGGTGTCACGTAGTTGGAAACCTTGAATGGAGAAGTCCTTGGAGGAATGGTGAATGGGAGTCGACTTAATCTCTATAGAGACGATCAACAGTCTACGCAGTAATATGAGATATTCCAAACCACGTGTCATAGTAACTGTACTATAGTATTGAGGTAGAAAAAGAAAGAAAACTAAATAAAAAAAATAAGAAAAGGGCAGAACGATAAATAAAAAGTAGAAATAAAAGGGAAGAAAACAAAACAAATGAAAAGTAGAAAAAGGGAAGAAAAAAAAACAAATGAAAATGGGAATAGGAAGAAGTTTCACACAGAAAAAGGACGTATGGTACAGATATAAGGAACAACGTAAAGATAGATAAGGGCATGAAAAAATCGATCGCAGGAAAAGTATGTTAACAGGGATTAAAGCAAGGAAACATTGTCTACAAAGTGGTAATGACAGGTAATAAAGACATCGTATAATATTAAATGGTAAAAATCGTCGGAAATCATTACAGACTAGCCATATGAGGAAAACATCACATGAAAGATGTGGTAATAAAGATGAATTTATTTAACCATTCATCAACCCCGTTGGTGGATTGGACAAGTTAGTTAAGGCATAAAGAGACATGAAAAATTTGGCACTGAGGAAATCATACATGGAAGTTGAAAGGATGCACGATCAACAGAAGATCCTTTAACAGAACTTAGGACCAATGCAATAAGAAGCATTGAAGATAATAGGTGAATTAGCCACTACATAGGACAAGGTGAAACAAGAAACACATGAAACAGAAGAAAAACTTATGGCCTTGACTACGCAAGGGGTAGAAGAGATTGTGGAAACTGAGGCAGAAATAATAAAGGAAGTTGTACCAGGTAAGGAAGCCTCCTGTTAGGCGGAAATATTGTCGTTTAAATCTGTTGTAGTACTTGCCCAACTATTTAACTTGTCAATCTGAGGTTCGTAGGCTTACGAAGCACACACACTATATATGCAGGACTGAAGTAGAAGTAATCTAATCTAAATTTTTAAAATGAAATTAATCTAGGAAAGCATTGAAAGACTAACTAGGAAAGAATGAAATTAATCTAGGAAAGAAATACAACATGTGAAGAATTGAATGATAAAAGACATATGTGAGCTCACACAATATATCAATCTCAAATTATATTACAAGAATCAAATGACAAGGCATGAAAGAATAACAAAGCTAAGAATCCCCTTCTCCTAATTACAAGACCAAATTATGAATTACATGATCCAATTAT
>ML822023.1:70112-83413 GCA_009831015.1 Picea engelmannii | reverse complement strand
TGCACAGAGTAAGCGCAAGGAGTGCACAGGTGAGTATTTAGAGTCAAATATTTAGGAGGCAAGTGCAAGGATTGCACAAAGACAACATTAGTTTAAGTGTTGGTCAAGCTCAAGAGGAAGAGTTAGTGCCAAGAGTGCATAAGGAGTCATATGAAAGAAGACCACTCTGACAGTGTTTGCAAGCTTGGGAGGAAGAGCGTAGAGTTCCAGGAGAGCACAAGAGGTCATCTAAAATAACAAAGGACTGAACCCTTTGTAGTCAGAGATTTGGAAGCTCATAAGAATGATTCTAGACTAGGAGGTCGTGTGAACCCCTAGCAGGGGTGGGGGTTTTCATCATATGGTATTAGAGTGCAGATAAAAAAAATTGTTTGATACCATCATATGGTATTAGAGAAGATTTTTGTTTGCAGAAAACAGGAAAAGGAGGAGAAGGAAGAGTACTGAAGCTCTATGTGTAAAATTGTTTGCAGGTGTGCAGTAGATAACAAACTTTCTAGGAGGGCAAGGAGAGGATAAAATGGCTATCAAAGTCCATAGACAAGGTCCCAGAGGAGATATGAAGCAGATAAGAAAAGAGGAGATGGATAAGGAGACCCAAGAGGAACTCGACATGCTAATGTAGAAAATGCAGCAAGAAGGACAAGGGAGTTGGAGGTATGATTGGCCCATGAAGAGAAAGGTAAAGTGGCCTATCCAAAAATTGATTTATAGGAAGCATAAGAAGATACTGAGGAGGTGGTTGATGCAAGTAGAAAACCTTAGGAGCAGAAAGGAGGAGATGGTTTACATTTGTGAACTAGAAGATGGAGCAATCCTCAGTGAGGAGGAAGAGATATCAGCTGAAGATCTCATATATTTCCAGGAGGGTGATGAGAAGGGATCAATTTAAGATCTCATAAATCACCAAGAGGGAAGAAAGGAAAATTCAGGTTTCTAGGTGGGCAAAGAGGAGATGAGATTGTCTGAGAGTTTCAAGAACTGAGAGGAGAGTTCAGATCAAGAATGAGTGATGACTAGAGAGGAGGAATATCATAGGTGCATTCTGATCATTGAGGGAATAAACATATTCCCTCCAAGAATCACACCATAGGTCAGTGCATGTGTCGCACATGAGGAGGTGATGCATGAGGCATTCGAGGAAGAGGCCATTGGGCCAAACATTTTTAAACCTAACAGTTTATGTGTTGCAGGTGAAGAAGAAGAAAGACATCCAACTGAGACTATCATGCAAGGGAGCATTGAGATGCAATGCTCACTCAGTGGGAGACAAAGTTGAATATGTTGGAGGATTTGTTAGACAATCCAGAGATAGAGGAAGACTGCTAGAAGGAGACAATTATGCATAGAGGAGAATAATTCCAACATGAGGAGAAACTGGATGGAATTGAAATTATGCCAGCCCAAGGAGATGATAGAGAGACAGAGGAACTGGTAGAAATAAAAATGTCATAGGAGATGGTTGAGCAACAACTCAGTAACATTGTTGTAGAATTGGAGCATGTAGTGGAGTGGAAATCCAAGGCCACAGGAGATGAAACTAGCATGGGAGATCATGATGATTTTCCCTTTGATCTATGTGAAGAATCGAAAGCCTTGGGAGAAGAAGAAATAACCCATAGGAGGATCATCCAACAAGTCAATTTTGGAATTGATGAAGATGAGGAGATGCAGCAGTAGAGAAGACTGCAATAGAGGAGTCGACTGATGGATAGGTTGGACGAGGAAAATGAGTAGATAAGGAGACTGATGTTGAAGTCAACAAAGGATACAGTCAACAACAAGCATATGCTGACAAGAAGATATTGCATTGGCAAGATGAATGGGGCATTGCAACATAAAGTTTTAAAACCCAGAGGTAATCATGCAGTAGCAACAGGACCAAAACATCAACAAGGTAGAGGAGCAGATGGACAGCTCCAGAATGGAGTTTAGGATCCTGGAGGATCTCAACAGCAGCAGTAGAGGACCCATCAATAGGAGCTTATGATTTTGTCAGCAGAGGTGTATGATGCAGGAGCATCAACAACACATTAGCAACCAACGCAACAACGCACTAGGAGGGAGAAAATCCCAAGGAAAGAGAAGCGTCAGCCTTCTCGTTTTCGAGTTTGAATATAAAAATTAATGTAATTAAAGTTTGAAAGGATTAGGGAGGGTTGATCCATTATATTGTGTAAGGATGAGTGTAAGTCTCGTTTAATGGCTAGCAGGTAGATGGATCTAGATCTGATTCAGTCTGGATGTAAATTAAATGTAATTTAATGTGAGTAGGTGGAGGAAGGCTCAAGAAGACCCTTTTTTGTAAAAAGCTCAATGTATTGAGATGATAGGATGAGAGGCATTAGAGAATTAGAGAGTAGAGAAGCTCATGAGTAGAGAAATAGAAGAGAAGAGAGGAGAGGATAGAAATAAATGAGACTCTGTTGAAGTCCAGTCTTGTGTACATTATACAAAGCATTCAAATTTAATAAAAAAAGTAGATTTCCCTGCATATGATTCTCTGTGCGTATATTCTATGTGAATGAATGCATTTTATGAATTTTTATTGTGCATGTATGAATGTTATGAATGTATTGAATTGTTTCCCTTTTCAGGAAGAAGATATAATTCCTATTTGTGTGAGTTTCTGAGTGTTCTGGTCTCTCAGGGCTAGTGAAAGGAATGCACACAAGAGTTGTTGGAAAACTCTGAGAATCCAGTGTAAGGAGTGCACAAGAACTTAGTCAGGAGTTCAGGAAGAGCATGCCATGTGGGAACACCAGAACAGGTCACAAGCTTGGAAAGGATAGTGAAAAGAGTGCACAAAGCAAGTGCAAGGAGTGAACCTACACTTGTAGCAGTGTAAAAGCTCAAGGGAAGGTCAGTGCAAGTGTGCATAGAGTAAGCGCAAGGAGTGAGCACGTGGGTATTTAGAGTCCAATATTCAAGAGGAAAGTGCAAGGAGTGCATGAATCTAATATTCGATTAAGTGTTGGTCAACCTCAAGAGGAAGAGTAAGTGTCAAGAGGGCACAAGGAGTCATCTGAAAGAAGAACACTCTAACAGTGTTAGCAACCTCGGGAGGAAGAGCGTAGAGGGACAGGAGGGAACAAGTGGTCGTCTGAAAGAACAAAGGATTGAACCCATTGTAATCATATATTTGGAACCTCAAAAGAATGATCCTAGACCAATAGGTCACTTGAACCCCTAGAAGGGGTGGGGGTTTGCATCATATGGTACCCGAGTGCAGATAAAAAAAATTATGATACCGTCATATGCTATTAGAGAATATTTTTGTTTGTAGATAGCAGGAAAAGGAGGAGAAGGGAGAGTACTGAAGCTCTATGTGAAGAAATATTTGCAGGTGTGCAACAGACAACATAATTTCCAGGAGGGCAGGGAGAGGAGAAAATAGCTATTGAAGTTCGTAGATGAGCTCCCAGACGAGACTGCAAGAAGATAAGAAAAGAAGAGATGGATAAGGAGCTCAAGGAGACCTGAGAGGAGATTGACTAGCTAATGAAAAAAATGTAGCAAGAAAAACAAGGGATATGGAGGTATGAGTGGCCCATGAAGAGAAAGGTAAAGTGGCCTATCCAACAGTTTATTTCCAGGAATCATAAGTATATATTGAGGAGGTGGTTGAGGCAAGTAGAAAACATCAAGAGCATAGAGGAGGAGATGGTTTATGTTTGTGAACTAGAAGATGGAGAAAGCCTCAGTGAGGAGGAAGAGATAGAATTTGAAGATCTCATAGATTGCCATGAGGGTGATGAGAAGGGATCAGTTAAAGATATCATAGACTACGAGGAGGGAAGAAAGGAAAAGTTAGGTTTCCAGGTGGGAAAAGAGGAGATGAGACTATCTAAGAGTCTCAAGAACTCAAAGGAGATTTCAAATCTGCAAGGAGTGCTAACTTGAGAGGAGGAAGATTAGAGGTGTATTGTGATCATTGGGGGAATCATCATATTCCCTCCAAGAATCCCACCAGAGGCCAGTGCATGTGTCGCACATGAGGAGGTGATGCAAGAGGCATCCGAGGAAGAGGCCATTGGGCCAAATATTTTTAAACCTAAAATTTTATGTGTTTCGGGTCCAGAATAAGAAGGACAGCCAAAAAAGGTTTTCATGCAGGATGAGAATTCAGATGCAATGCTCACTTAGTGGGAGACATAGTTGACTATTTTGGAGGATTGGTTAGAAAATCCAGAGATAGAGTGAGACTTCTAGAAGGAGACATAAATGCAGAGAGGAGAATAATTCTAGCATTAGGAGAAGCTGGATGGAGTTGGATTTATGCCATCCCGAGGAGATGACAGAGAGACAGAGGAAATGGCAGAAAGAAAATTGTCAGAGGAGATGGCTGAGCAACAACTCAATAACATTGTTGTAGAATTGAATAATTTAGTGGAGTGGCAAGCCAATGCCACAAGAGATGAAAATAGCATGGGAGATCAAGGTTATCTTCCCTTTGATCTATGTGAATAATTGTAATCCCTGGGAGAAGGAGAAATAACCCAGAGAAGCCTCATCCAACAATTCAAGTTGGGAATTGATGAAGAAGAGGATATGTAGCAGCAGAGTAGACTGCAGGAGAGGAGCCAACCCATGGAAAAGATGGATGGAGAAATTGAGGAGATAAGGAGACTAATGTTGAAGTTAGCAAAGGAGATAGTCAACAAAAATCGAAGGCTAAAAAGAAGATATTACAATGGAAAGATGAATGGGGATGCAACATAAAGTTTGGAAACCTGGAGGAAAGCCTGCAGCAGCAGCAAAACCGAAAAAGAATCAAGGCAGAGGAGTAGATGGACATCTCCAGAATGGATTTTGGGATACTGGAGGATCTCAACAACAACAGCATAGGAGCCATGAGAAGGAGCTCATTATTTTGGTAGCATAGGATTATGATGTAGGAGCATCAACAGTGCACTAGGAGGGAGCAGATCCAGAGGAAATAAAATCACCATCCTTCTCATTTTCAAGTTTAAATCTAAAATTTAATGTAATTAAAGTTTGAAAGGCTCGAGGAGGAATAAGCCATTATATTGTGTAAGGTTGAGTGTAAGTCATGTTTAATGTATGAAAGGTAGATGAATCTAGATCTAATTCAAACTAGATGTAAATTAAATGTAATTTAATGTGAGTAGGTGGAGGAAATCGCGAGAAGCCCATCTTTTGTAAAAAGATCAATGTATTGAGATGATAGGATGAGAGGCATTAGAGAATTAGAGATTAGATAATATCATGAGGAGATTAAGAAAAGATAAGAGAGGAGAGGATAGAAAGAACTGAGACTTTTTTGAAGTTCATTCTTGTATACATTGTACAAAGCATTCAAATTTAATAAAAAAAGTAGATTTCCCTGCATATGATTCTCTGTGTGTATATTCTATGTGAATGAATGTGTTTTCTGAATGTTTATTGTGCATGTATAAATGTTATGAGTTTATTGACATGTTTACCTTTGTAGGAATAATATAGACTTCCCTATCTGTGTGATGTTTTGAGTGTTCTGGGCTCTCAAGGCTAGTGCACACCAGAGTTGTTGGAAAACTTTGAGAAGCTAGTGCAAGGAGTGCATAAGAACTCAATCAATATTTTAGGAAGAGCATGCCAGGTGGGCACACCAGAATAGGTCACAAGATCATAATGGATAGTGAAACGAGTGCACGGAGAGAGCGCAAGGAATATGCCTACACTCATAGCAGTGTAAAAGCTCAAGGGAAGGTCAGTGCAAGTGTGCACAATGTAAGCACAAGGAGTGCGTAGGTGAGTCTTTAGAGTCCAAGATTCACGAGGCAAGTGAAAGAAGTGCATGAATCCAACATTCGGTTAAGTGTTGGTCAAGATCAAGAGGAAGAGTAAGTTCCAAGAGTGAACAAGGAGTCATCTGAAAGAAGAACACTCTAACAGTGTTCACAATCTTCAGAGGAAGAGCACATAGTGTCAGGAGAGCACAAGAGGTCATTTGAAAGAAAAAAGTACTGAACCCTTTGTATTCAGATAGTTGGAAGCTCAGAAGAATGATCCTAGATCGGGAGGTCACGCAAACCCATAGGAGGGGTGGGTGTTTTCATCATAATGCAGGAAAAGAGATTGCACGAAAGATTTTGTGTGTAGGGATTTGGTGGCCCACACTTGAAAAACATGCTAAGGAATATTGCCAGTCATGCAATTTGTGTCAAAAAGTGGGAAATCCATCTAGGAGGGATGAAATGCCTTTAAATACACAGGTTACATAGCAAGAATTTGATAAATGGTCCATAGAAGTTGTGGGGCCAATCAACCCACAAGCACGAAGATCAGAGGAAAGGTACATAATCACTGCAATAGAGTATTTGACAAGATGGGCAAAAGTTGCACTAGTCCTAGACTGCACCTTGGATATTGTTGCACAACTTTTATTTGAGAATGTAGTCACATGATTTGGGTGTCCACACATAATACTCGATGATCAAGGAACACACTTCCTAAATAAAATAATTGTAGCATTGATTAAGGAGTTTCAAATTCATCATCAGAAGAGTACCCCATATTATCCTCGGGCCAATGGGACAGTGGAAGCTTTCAATAAAATCTTGGATAATTCTTTGACAAATATCTGTAATGTAGGAAGAGATGATTGGGAATTAAGAGTTCCTACAGTTTTATGGGCCTATAGGACGAGAAGAAAAAATTTGACAGGGAAGACACCTTTTAAGTTGGTCTATGGGCAAGAAGTAGTGATGCCAATGGAGTTTATTCTACCTAGCCTATGCATTGCAGTGATCATTGATATTTCAGACTCTGGTGCAATAGAGGAGATATTGTCACAGTTGGTACAACTTGAGGAAGATCGATTTGTCGCAGGTTTCCATCAGCATGTTCAGAAATAAAGAGAGAAGGAATGAGATGATAAACACATTAAACAAAAAAAAATTCAAACATGAGACTTAATATTATTCTATGATAGTAATTTTATGCAACATCCAAGGAATTTAAGAATTCATTGGTTAGGACCCTATGTGATTCATCATGTGATGAAGACAGGTGTCACATAGTTGGAAACCCTGAATGGAGAAGTCCTTGGAGGAATGGTGAATGGGAGTCGACTTAATCTCTATAGAGACGATCAACAGTCTGCGCAGTAATATGAGATATTCCAAACCACATGTGTCATAGTAACTGTACTATAGTATCGAGGTAGAAAAAGAAATAAAACTAAATAAAAATAAATAAGAAAAGGGCAGAAAAATAAATAAAAAGTAGAAATAAAAGGGAAGAAAACAAAACAAATAAAAAGTAGAAAAAGGGAAGAAAACAAAACAAATGAAAATGGGAATAGGAAGACGTTTCACACAGAAAAAGGACGTATGGTACATATATAAGGAACAACGTAAAGATAGATAAGGGCATGAAAAAATCGATCGCGGGAAAAGTATGTTAACAGGGATTAAAGCAGGGAAACACTGGCTACAAAGTGGTAATGATAGGTAATAAAGACATCGTATAATATTAAATCGTAAAAATCGTCGGAAATCATTACAAACTAGCCATATGAGGAAAACATCACATGATATATATGGTAATAAAGATGAATTTATTTAACCATTCATCAACCCCGTTGGTGGATTGGACAAGTTAGTTAAGGCATAAAGAGACATGAAAATTTTCGCACTAAGGAAATCATACATGGAAGTTGAAAGGATGCACGATCAGCAGAAGATCCTTTAACAGAACTTAGGACCAATGCAATAAGAAGAATTGAAGATAATAGGTGAATTAGCCACTACATAGGACAAGGTGAAACAAGAAACACATGAAACAAAAGAAAAACTTATGGCCTTGACTGCGCAAGGGGTAGAAGAGATTGTGGAAACTGAGGCAACAATAATAAAGGAAGTTGTACTAGCTAAGGAAGCCTCCTGTTAGGCGGAAATATTGTCGTTTAAATCTATTATAGTACTTGCCCAACTATTTAATTTGTCAATCTGAGGTTCGTAGTCTTACGAAGCACACACACTATATATGCAGGACTGAAGTAGAAGTAATCTAATCTAAATTGTTAAAATGAAATTAATCTAGGAAAGTATTGAAAGACTAACTAGAAAAGAATGAAATTAATCTAGGAAAGCATTGAAAGACTAACTAGAAAAGAATGAAATTAATCTAGGAAAGCAATACAACATGTGAAGAATTGAATGACAAAAGACATATGTGAGCTCACACAATATATCAATCTCAAATTATATTACAAGAATCAAATGACAAGGCATGAAAGAATAACAAATCTAAGAATCCCCTTCTCCTAATTACAAGACCAAATTATGAATTACATGATCCAATTATGAATAACATGACTTTGTGAATTACATGACTTCTCCATGAAGAGAGAGAACTCTCTTATATACATGAAAGTCTTGAAGAGTGTCATAATTATAGATCCACTATTCTCTCATCTTATTCCTTCAAATCCTCCACTCATATCTTGGATAAGATATCCTATCAAAATCTCCATGATCTTCTCCTTTGAATATGCTTGAATGATTGTCCCAAATATTCTTCAAATGTTCAAAGCTTGAAGATGAGATTCAAATTTGAGGCTAGGTGGTAGTATTTGACTTTGTTGAAATCTTCAAATATGCCTGCACTCATCATCAAACTCATCCAACCTTGATATATAATGAACATATATTAATTTCTAATATTTAATCACAAATTCACTTATAATACTAAAATGAATACAATGGAAAATAATAAGGATAAACCCAAGTATCATTATGGAAATGGTATGATGGAAGGTTAATGGGACAATGAAATGTAAGGAACAGTGAAGGAAAAAGAGGATATAAATGTGACATTTCTAAGGCCCAACATGCCCCCCAACTCAACGTGTTGCATGCCCTCATGCAACCATGCATGGATATTCTTAAGAAATTTTGGCATTCAAACTATGGCTTTTATTGATGATGTCCTTTTAACAAGGAATATTTCTAGGATGTAAAATACAGGAGTAGCAGCATGTAAAATATGTGTAACAACATGTGAAATTTTCTTATGGTTGGTTCTTGTGTGACAACCATGAATACAAAATATGTTGGTTCTTGTGTTAACAACATTCATTTAACTTATTTATTTTCTTGTTGCAGTAATTTAGCCATATACTCACTGGAAATAATAAGCTATCAATGTGCATAAGAAAGCATCATTGTGTATAAGAAATCCTTTTCTTTATCTTAATGAATCATGCCAATATGTGTATCAATCAAAATGCAACAAAGTGTCGCTGGAAAATGAATGCTAGTGAATCATAAATGGAATGATGAGATGGTATAATGGAATAATGGTACTAAATATGTAGTGAATATAGGTTCCCTTTCCCCCCAACTGAAGTGGTTGCATATCCTTATGCAACTTGGCATAGGTTATGAAAGTGAAAAAGGAAATAGAGGATGGTGAGGGAATTTTTCAAAGTTATTCATTACTAGAAAATAAGGAATTACATGATTAAAGATTAGAAAATAATATACCTCCACTTACCCAATAATGATGATGAACAATGCAATAGAAATATAGTTGGTGCTGGAGCATGGAAGATGTCACTGCTGCAGGATCATGAAAATGGAACTGCTAATGTTGTTGTTGTTGTAACTGGATCATGGGAAGTGAAGGAATTTGAACTGCTACTGCTGAATCATGAGAAATGTGGAAGGCAAAGAATATGGAACTATGGTACTCTCATATATCTGAAATCAAACTGTTGCAACTGCTGAGGGGATCATGAAAAAGTGTATAGTCTTCACCAGCTACAAACCGATGGTACAATTCTAATCATGTGAATGAATGTGTCGGTGTCGAGCATGAAGAGAAATCATTGGATTACTGGCCATTAATGAATGTCGTTAACCAATGCGAGACAAACTCACTAGTGATGTCAATGAGTGTCAAGGTACCCGAGTACATCTTGTGAAGTGAGAATAGATGTGTCGATGTCGGCCCACTTGAAAGATCTAACAATCAAGGGACATTGATGTATTCCCATTATTGCTAGCGAGAGAACTTGCCATTAAGGCATGCAAGCCTCAAGGTACTCAAAAGGAACTCTAGTCTATATACCAGATAAGGTGTCGAGGTCGATGGGGCAAGACTGCTGAAAGGTGGGCCTTAAGGAATCCCACATCATTCAACACGAGTTGGTAAAAAGATTGGTAGGACTATAGATGGAAAGATCTCAGTAGCAACAGTGTTTATGGCAAGAAAATCAAGGCAATGTAATCATGGAAAGGGAGTTTGTTTTATTCAGATGGAAAACTGGAAAGGCAAAAATGAACTGAAAAAGATAAAGGAAATGATGTATGCAACCCAGAAAAGAATAGGCATGTGTGAAGTCATGAAAGTTAATGCAATGGAATATGGCTTCAACACAGGATGACTAATCAACTTTGAAGGAGAAATGGGATAGTGTCACAACATGAAATTGGGAAAAATGTGGAAATAATAGTGTATCAACATGGTCATTGTGTAACAACAAACATCAATATGTGCAAAAAGTTCTTGTAACAACAAAATATTTCTGTGTAACAGCAAAATGTTTCTTTGTAACAACTCCTTCAAGTTGTCTATCAAAGCATGTGTTCTTTGAAGAATTTTGTGATTCTTGAAAATCACTTCAGCAACAAAGTGTGTATGTCCTCGTTCCTGCAAAACTTAGTACAAATTCCTGCATAAAAATTGTGAGATTTGCGAGGAATATATCATGCAAAACATAAATAAGTATGAATGCGAGAAAATCATAGAAATAAACTGTGTTTTTATACCTGTTGTCCTTGCATACTGGTTTTTCTTCGATTGTTGTGACAGTGACTCAAAAAAACATAAATCGTGAAAACAACTAAGGAATTTTTAGAATGTCCATTTGCAAATCTTTTTTTTGTTTTTGTTTGTTTTTATTTTATGCTCTAACTGTTTTCTATTTTTAGATATATATTTTTAGTGTTTTTCAATTTTTAAAATTGTTTGTTTGTTTTTAGTGATTTTGTTTTATCACTAAAATGAAACAAAAACAATTATTATTTTTCTTTGTTTTTTTTTATTGTTTTTGTTTTATAATAAAACAAAACAAAAACATATATATAAACAAAAATAATTTGTGTTATTAAAAACTAACAAACAAAGAAATATTAGTTTTGTGTTGTTAATTCAAAACAAATAAACAAAAATATATATACATAAACATTTATTTATTTAAACTATTTTATTTATTTACAAACAAAATATAGTTTAAAACAAACAAAATAAATGTGATCTCCTACAAATGCATCTCATGCACCCGTTGTATCCACAGCCTTCAATCTCCCCTTCCTCTCAAAGAGATTTGATTAGTAAATCAAATTGGACTCTTAGATCACATGACATGTGGAGCAGAGTTTGTTATTAACTTGAATTATTCTTCTTGGAGGGTGTTGTATTCAAACAGTTCAAAACAAATTGTTTTTTCCTCACGTAATCTGCAAAATGGATCTCCGAAGAACCCTGAATTGCTCCCAAATGGTTATGAAATCCAGAAACTCGCTCATGAGTTACCTAATTGCCTTTGTTCCTGAGAAAACCCATGTTTTATTGTTTTCTAATTAGCCCTAGTTTGTTCAGAAAATGTGTTTTAAATCATGGGTTTTAACAGTTACACAGTTCTGGCAATTATGTTTTCTAGCAATTACCTCTGAAAAAATTGAAAATTGGATGATGCATGTTGTGGTAAAATTTCTAGAGCTTGTCTCTCACAGAGAAGTTCAGATCGATCACCCTTATTCTAGGTGGATCATACAATGTCGAACGATGTAAATTCATTCCACGACCATGCTTTTGATAAGCTCGTCATTCTCCGAATGAGTTTTAATTGCAACTAAAGGTTTTTTTGTTTATTGTTTTGTTGCAGGTTTTAATTTATGGTCGAAAGAATGAAAGCAAGTCATGAGGGAAAAATGTTTGCAGGTTTCAAATAAATGCAAGATATGGCATTGTTGCTACTTAGATCAATGAGAAGTTTGGAAGCATGAGATTGTTTTAACTGGTGTTCATACTGTTTTAACATGGAAAAATCAAACTCTGATCGTGCATAAATTGCAGATTTTTTTCATTTTATATTTTGTTTTAAGTTTTGTTTTTATTGCATTCCTAAATAAAATAATCCTAATGCACCTATGGTTTTATTGTTTGCAAATCTATAAATTTATTCAATCATTGTTTCAGCAAGTACAATTTCCCTGTAACCACATGAAAAATGTCGATGTACCAGCATGTTGTAACAACATGTAGAATTTTCGCTGTAACAACATGTAAAATTTTCTCTTTGTTTTTATTAGTAAAAAAAAAATTTACTTTGTTTATTTGCAGATCAAAGGATGGATGCAAAAACGTTCATTCCTGAAATCAATTTAGACATCCTATTTTCCGATCCTCATGATCACATGAAGAGCGGAGGAGAGCATACTTATTCTAGGTAAAAGAAAAACTGAAAATTAAAACCTACCTACTCTATGCTAAATGGAATTAGAAATTAGTTACGTGTAGGCAAATTTCCAGTGGAGCCGAGCATGCAACAGTAACAACAATATGTTCAATGGCAATTTTTCAAATGAATAATGGAAATATTCGAGAGTGAATGAATCTAGTTGTTGAAACTCTAAATTAACAAAATTAAAAGAAGAAGTAAAAGAATCTAACCTGGTAGTCGCTTGAAACCATTGTTCGATATAGATTTCGTAGGTGTGATTTCCCTCACTCAGATCATGCTGCAGCTCCTCATTGTCCTCCTCAATTTCCTCAGATGTTGATTCCTCGTTCGTTTCTAGAGGAGTATTTAAGCTCTGGGTTGTTGTCAAGATCTCCTCTTCCTGAGAAGAAGAAATTCCATCTTTTTCCAGGATCTAAGCGAGTTGTTCCAAGATGACACTCATGGTTAAATCATATTGCAAAAGGGATTCTTACAGCACCCAAATAAATAAATAAATTAATTAAATAAAATAAAATAAACTGAAAATCACACTTGCTGAAACACATGAAAACCTCTTCACAATTGCAGAAATTGAAATTTACACTACCACACTTGTAGGAATTGAAACACTCCCTACATGCCCTTAGCCATATGTCACCTCAGATTTAGGAGCATGACTAATCACACTTGCATGAAAATTCAAACTACACTTCAATCCATCGTGCTTCCCCGGCAATGGCGCCAAAATGTTAGGCATAAATATTGTCGTTTAATTCCACTGTAGTACTTGCCCAACTATTTAATTTGTCAATCCGAGGTTCGTAGGCTTACGAAGCACACACAC
>ML822023.1:38664-67902 GCA_009831015.1 Picea engelmannii | reverse complement strand
GCAACATTTTTCTTTGTCTTCTTCTAGAACATACATGTTTCCTGAAGTTTTGATTTCCTTTACAACAATATTCCATGTATTTTCATCCATTACTTTACATCCTCTTGAATGAAAAAGAACATTGTGTCCTTGGTCACACATTTCACTTACACTCAATAAGTTATGTTTTATACCATCAACATACAACACATTCTATGCTTTGGTCTTACCCATTTTATCTTCATCTAGCACAACAGTTCCTTTTCCTCTAATTCTAGTTGGAGCATTGTTTGCAAGCGTAACATTACCTACTTTTTCTTTCGTTAGGAATTCAAACTTACTTTTCTCTACCATTGTTATAACCCTAAATTGATATACACATGCATACCTGACATTTGGCCCTCTTACTTTCATTTTCTTCCAAGCCATCACTGAGTTGCTCTTCTAAAAAAACAATTTTTTGAAGATGTATGTGCCTTGCACCAATAATTCCCGCGTACATACACTTTATGCACCACTATATCCCATGTGCATATGCATGTTGCACCACTACCACCCACGTATACTTGCAAAAGTTGAAAAAAAAAAAAGTTGCAAGGAATTCATTGAGATTACGAGCTATTGGGTAGTTTTCCAACTAATACACTGCCTATAGCCCTTCACCCAACCGAATAACCATCATTTTGTCATAGAAAAGGAGGTGTTGGGGTATCATTCCACATCTATACATAAGAAAATTGAAACTCTTCCCATTTCACATCCCCTCCTTGCCCCAAGTAATTACAACCCTTTTGTGAGAATTTCCTCAGAATTCCCTAATTTTCCTTCCTTCCTCCATTAGAAACCCATTTTACTTCCCAAGAAGAAGGTTGAGAGGAGAAGCCATACAAATGTGCACTTGGAGCTTGGTGAAGAGGATCCTAGACCATGTTCATGGAGTAGTAGTCGGCTTTGGTTGTAAGTGATCATTGTATTATAAATAAAAGAAGTACTTTTCCTGTCCCAAATCATGATGTGTTGAATGTTTCTAATGATTTATGTTTTTATTCTAACATATAACCCTTGATTTATATATGAATTGCATTCTTTTAGTTTTTTGTTTATTTGTCTTTGAATGCATGCCATCCTTGGGAGGAGGCATGTAGTCAACGAAGATTTCAAGCGCAAGAGGATCATCACCGGATGCAGAGTAGAGGTACAGTTACCCGATCCTTCTCATTTTGTTTTTCTTGTATGAGTCTGGGGTATGTTTGGGGTAGTTAGAGAAGTAGGAGACTTTTAGACGGTTTTTATCTACCTACATTATAAACCCTAGTGTAGTATTAAGGGGGGGTTTTCCTGCTAGCAGAACTGGCGACCATACTGAGGAAACCTCTAGGGTTTTAGGGGATTTTTTGGGGGTGTTTGATTGATTTTCTTGTAACTTTCGGGTTTCTGATTTGAGTCTGCTGAGTCTTTTAAGGGATTTTGGTCACCTGTTGGTAACATACTAGTTCTCCCTATCCTGCCAATCAGTCTATTTTATTTATTTTTTGAGAAAGTACAGAGGTGTACGCACCCTACAATGGGTCAACCTGCATACATACACGCCCTATCTAGTAAACAACCTGCATACATACATGAGCTATTGAAACAACAGTAGCTTACCTAGTTCAAGAAACTGTTTTTGAAAAAGAGGCAGCCAAACTCTTTCCTGATTGAGGTTTTACTTCTTAGGGTTTCTTGACAGAGTTCAATGTCTTTGTTTTTATAGTCATAGTTGGGTTAGATGTCAGTTTTCTTTTCTTTTTGAAATACTTCTTGTGTTTACTTTTGCAAGGGTTTTTAGGCGAGTCTTTGAGCTTTTTATCAGCCTGTTTGGTGTATTTAGTGACTCTCTATGATCTGCAATGGGCCAAAGGTCAGTTTTCAATATTGTCTTGTATTTTATTTTTCCCCTTTCATTTTCTTTAAAGAAAAGAGAAAAAAATATTTATTTCAAAGTTTTTCTTGTTTGAAGCATTTTTCAAAAAAAAAAGGAAAAGATTTTTCTTTCTTAGTTTGGTAAAGTAGTTGGAGTTAGTTATTTTACTTGATAGGAAAAATAGTTCAATTTTTAAGTTCTTTACTGATTTCTTAGAACTTAAGTAGCTCGTAGTCAGGCAAAATTTCATTTTAGGTCTTCTTTTTAAATATCTTGAAAAAACATTAGTTATGAAAAAGTTCGTTACAAAGAGCTAGTTGTGAATCTTTATTTTTCACTAGAAGTAATTTTTCTTTCATTTTCGTCTATTCCTTGTTGGCACAGGGGAACCCCCAGAGTTCAATGTTTCAACAACGCACCAACAAAACCCTAACTACCGCCCCTTTCGGAAACACCTACTAAGTAGATGAAGTCTCACCCGAGGTAGAGGCAGGGGGGATTGCATGACTGAAGTGTCTACAACCTAGCTGGGACAAAGATCTGTGATCATAATGCTTTAACAGAGTGCTTAGCAGTTAACATTCATTAGCATTTAAACCTTATTCACATCACAGGTAAAACCTTAATTACAAAACAACATAGTATTCGACAAGATCTAGCACATCCAAGCACTTAGCATATAGAAATAGATCATATCTAGCACATCCAAGCACTTAGAATATAGAAATAGATTAGATATAGCATTCATTCATATCACTAAGCATTAAACATTCATTCTAAATAAGAACTAAGAAAATAAATACACAACCACATGAACAACATAGCACAAAGCACCATAATACATGATATACGTGGTTCACCCCTAGCGTGGGACTATGTCCACCAACTCTTTGTCTTCTTTATTATCTTCTTTCAATCCTCTTACATGCATAGATCCACAAAACCCACTCTACATAGGACAGGAGATCTACACGCACCTCATTATATCCTCCTTCCCCGAGTTTGGCACAACAGAGAGCCTTCTTACAATCACTTTCACTTAGCTCTGCAAGTTCTCAACACACAATATGCACAAAGCATTTACAACTATTTGCACTTATCTCACTGGCTTACAAATGACTCCTTCTTACATCACCTAGCTATCTATTTATATATTACAAAAGGGGCCTAAACATGGGTAAGACCCATGGGTCAACATCCCATACCCGTTACATAAACCCTAAACTCAAAAATCCCACAAAAGGGGGCGATATCCCGTGATCTTCGCTTCGCCTGGTGCTTCATCTTTGACCAGCCTATCGAAGTACCAAAAATGGACAAACACGACCAAGGTTCTCCAAAACTTGGTCAAGGCCCAACAGGCCCCCAACACTCACCTGTGACACGTCCCAAGTCACTCTGATCTGGGAAACTCTGCTTCAAAGGCCTCAAGCTTGGCTCGAGCTACTTCGAATTGTTTCTTTTCTAGAGCCTCCTGCTCAAAGAACTCCTGAATAACTTTCTCGGTCACCGATCCTTCCAACCGTTGTTCCACTATGGTGACTACTTGTTCAAGTTGTGCACCTTGTCCCTCAATCTCCTCAAAAAGTGTCTAGGCTTCATCCTGCACTGGTTGTAGTCTCTGGGTCACTTCCATGAATTTAATCTGAATGGCATGGACCTGTTGTTGAATGGTGCATTGTTCCTAGGACATTTTAATCCTCTCGACTGCTGACAGTGGCTTCAACTGTGCTTGTACCGTCGCTTCTTTTTGCTTTGCCTCCTGGAGCTGTGACTCTAATGTCCTAAGTTCTATGTCCTCTGCAAGGCGCTCATAGGTATGAGAACTACGACTTCTTAATTGCTTGCATTCTAAAGAAAATGCCTTGATTCTTTCGACTGTGCTCTGAGTAGTTTCTTCCCTTTGATCTCACACTTCCTATGGAATGCTTGGCATGACTTGCAGTTCCAGTTCTACCACTCTTTCTTGAAGTTGTTGAATAGCTTCAAAAAGTTTCTCCACTTGACCATCCACTGTGTCTTCTTCTATCTATGTGAGGCCCGACATGGAGTAAAGTGCTCTAGTGACTACTTCTGTAACTCCCATCTGCTCTACGAGCAATTGTTCTTTTTCCTTATAGATTTGCGCTTTATCTTCTACAAACTTCACTTGGAGTTCATATTTCTCTTGCTCCACCACCCGATGTTTCTCTAGGGATTATTATTTATTTTTCTTTAATGCCTCTGTGGCCTTCTCCTTTTCCTCTTGGGCCCAACAAAGGTGAGCCTTTGTCGAATCTGCTAATCTATGTAGCTGGGAAGGCTCATCTCCTACTTCTATGTCCCTCGCTAACAACGACGCAGTAGACACTACATGGCTCGAATAAAGAGCCTGCTTTACCCCTTTGAGATCCGCCTCGATCCTGTCAAACATTGTCTCCTGTTTGTCTTTGATTTGCTACAAAATTTCCTTTGAGGTATCTGATACAGTGACGATGATGAGGTCAATATCATCTACCATGAGCACAGTCTAAAATGGAGGTTTATTGGATTTTGACTTCTTTCGTGATGAAGGTTTCTTTAGGGAACCCTTTCTTTTCTTGGATGTCTCAGCCTCCGTGATGGGATCCTTATGCGGTGTCACTTCGCCATGTTCCTATTTTTTTTCTTCCCCTTCATCCTCTTATTTGTCTACTTCATCACCTCCTCCTTCTTCAGGTGAATCTGGTGTAGTTTCCTTTGATGCATTGTTCAATTCCTATACCTCTTCCTTCTTATTCTTTTTATTGTTGTTGGGTGCATCATATTCTTCTCGGGTGACTACAGGACTTCAGATGAGGTCAGGGTCAAAGAGTTTTGTCTTTTCGACCAGTACAAGGAACTCTGTAGGCCATTCCTTGGTTATTTCTTCCATGTCCTCCTCTGTGAGTTTGTAATAGGACTAGATATCTTCCTTATGTTTGTCCCCACGCGTAGTGATGTAAATGAAATTCCTATCTGCGCGAAACTTTGCAAGTGGCCTGAACCTGTGTAGGGTATTCAACATCATGCGAGGGAAAGATTCAATGGCCCTCTTCAGCTGTAAATAATATGTGTGGAACACCGCATTGGATTTCCATTGTGTTTCCATGTCGATCGAATACCAGAACGTAGTGAACTTCATGAGTAGTGGTTCAGACGATTCAATTTCGAGGAAGGTCACTCCTTCTGGCATCTCCCAAGAGATGAAGGCAATGAGAATCAACAACCAGCTAAAATGAAACTCATAGCCCTGGTCCTGTTCTTCACAAAAATATTGCTCCAACTGGTTGACGAGGTATCTCACCCAGTTCATTTGCATCCCTTCGACGCATTTTCCTACGAGGTCGATGACGAAACCCGTGACCTGTGTTGGTCAGTTCTTCCTAACGAGCTTACCAGCGATCAACTGGAAAGATAGGCGCACTGCGCCATTCTGGATGGAGGCTACCTTGTAGCCTTGTTTTCCTTTCTCTACATTGTCGTAAGTTTATTTTATGCGCTGCACTAGGGAGCGATCTGCAGCCTTCCTTGGGTAAAAATATTGAGGGTCAGGTCCTTGCATGCTCAATTTGGTGATCTGATGGATCATCATCGAATCTACGGTGATGCATCGATCCAACCACATGTAACCACCATAGTAGCATGACAAGAGGAGTTTAACGCACACGTTAACCTCCTGATGTCTGCCAAAGTGTGGTATCTTCATCACATTGAGGATGGTTGATCTTGCGATGTCCATGGTCCATGTCTAGGGGATTATCTTTGACTTCTTCCCTGTTATATTTGTAAAGTACTTGTGTGGAGCGATCATGTCATAGTTCTTGCGGTCTCCTAAGTTGAATTCACTGATATTTATCGTCATATTTTTTCCTAACTGCAGTCCAACTACGCATATCCCCTTCGGGAGGTATGCAGTAATCAATGTATAGTCAAAGTCCCTTGGGACACTATCATGACTAACCACGCCATCCAGAGGCGGGATATAGTCGGGCAGGATTGAAGGGATGAGCTTTTCGTTTTTCAAGTCATCACGATTCTTGCATCTCTTCTCTGTCACAAATCGATAGGGCCCAGATTGACGTGCAGTCGATGGGGATGCTTGCACTCCTCTCCTCGATGAGGCTTGTACTCCTACGGAAAGGACCTTCTCAGACATGAAGTCTATGAGGATTTCTTCGACGGATTTCTCTACTACACTATGTTAGATTGACATACACGCTCGAGATCAGATATCTTGGGTCGATGAATACACAATCAAGGTAGAAGAATGGATGGCAAGGTGTTGGCAGCCAATTAACATTTTTATACTATTCTCATAAGCTATCTACACCAGTGTTTTGCAAACCTTGATTTCCTTTGTAACCTTTTCATGCATTTGCCCACTTTCCCTTGTTCTTGTTTTCACGACTGCAAGCATGAAAACTTTGATTTCGAAGTCATATTAAAATCATCACTGGATTGTTGTGATCATTCTTGTCGATATGTCTATTCCGTTTCCAATTTAATTATTATTATACAGTTGACAATATTCCAAGATCCTTATTCATTTGGCATTCTTTAATTGTTAATATGATTTCTTGAGATTGTGATTCTTTGATTGATTATATAGTTTCTCTTTATGAGTGATTGAGTTTGTGATGCATTGATGATTGGATTTATATTTTTATAATGCTCTTTGATCGATTCACTTGACACATTGGTTTCATGAAAATGCATTGGTATTGTGGTAAAACCCTTGGTATAAATCGTTTCATACAACACATCGTCCATATAATCAAACCCTTGGAGAGACTTCGATTTATTTCTTTGGTTTTAAAACTATGGTAAAACTATGGCTCGCGCAAATTTTTGGTCCACTTACCATATATCCATTGGTTGATTGAAATGGCATAGTTTTTAACACATATGCATTGTGATATGCATAGCTAAAAGCGTCGGCGGTTGTACTACGGGTAATGACTGTTCCACATGGGCCGAAATACCTCCACCACCTTCACACGTTCTGTCATAAATGTTTTCCCCCTATCCCGGTTCACCTTTTCTAGTTTCGGGTAAGCCTATGAACATTCTGCCCCTACGTATGCTATGTTCAAACCCTGGTTCGTTCACATCGCTCACCATGTGCTCCTTTCTATTGCACCGGTGGTGCATGTAGAGACAAATGGAAACCAAGCCATGTTACTGTTCGATGATGCCCGTAAGGATTTAGAAGATAATGGTTGGCTCACGTTTATACAGAGGTTTGAGGGCTTCAACCTTAAGGTTGCCCAAAAATTCGCCCTTACCTTTGATGGGTGTAGGGATAAAGTAGGTGACATTCATCTTGAACTCAATGAAGAATTCATAAGCTCTGTTACAAGGTTAGTAGCCATAGGCCAGTGATGGCTTAAAAACTCCAAAGTTGATGAGGTCCCGTGGCCATTACTATTCATATCACGAAAGGTTGTCTCCTGTGATAAAGGTATGCCTATTTCCACCCTTAAACCCAGGTGGCACGATCTTTTAGTGATTGTGAAACAATTTGTGACCTGTGAAGGTTGGTTGGGTTAGTATTTTTGTATCACCTTCGGCTGTTAATGAATTTCATGGGCTATCCATTGAACATGCCATTTTACTTCTTGCGTAGTCTTTACAAGATGACAAAGAGATTCAAATGCAAGAAGGTTGATAGCATCCTGTTTCACCATGGCTTGATTAGACTCATCGTCGTCCACCATTTAAACCTTCATGATGATAATTGGAAAGCCTTTCTATCCAGAAATGGCTTTGCTAATCCAGAGTCTATCCAAATCGACAAGTCTGTGGTTAGTGAGACTATGGTCAGGCCACCCGTGCCATTTCATGTTCTCCTACCCCCTGTCAAACCCTCGGTTTTCCCTGACATCGACCTACCCGACATCATAACAGACAAGACTGAGGCTGTAAAGAAGCCTGTGAGTAAGAAGGTCAAGGGTAATCCTACTGTTGACAGCAAGGGTAAAAAGAATGCTCGATTGATATCGAGACTTGCCCGGAATAAAACTAAGCCAAACGTTGACCAAAAGCCCATAGTTATGAGTGAAGACTCTGACTCTGATATCGAGCGTTTCCTAGCTGAAGAGTACCCCTATTCCCATGGCTTATGCTCCGAGAAACCCTATGACTATGTTTCTAATTTACCCCCTTGTTTGAAGAACAATCCTAACTACCCAGGAATCAAGATACATAACGAAAACCCTGGTGACTTAAACAAACCCTCGACTGTTATTTCGAAGCCTAAGTAGACATCATGTATCCAATGCAATGTGTGGTTAGAGCATTATTACACTGGCGTTCCCTTATTACAGTCGAAGATCAAATCTTTAGAGAACCAAGTTACAGTGTTGTCGAGAGAAAGGGACAAGCTTCAAGCTAATGACAAGAAACAGAAAACCACTGGTTCGATCGTCTTTAGGAATGTTGAATCGGCAACAGCCTTCATCAATTCCAAACTATCATAATCGAAGTTGTTTTCTGATTGTCCAGGTATGAATTTCAAATATAAGTTTTGCTTTGTGAGTTGGCTTGGATTATTATAACCGATTGAATTTGCTTCCAAATTAGCTCTGTTTGTTTTGATTCGAAATGATGTTGTTATAGTTTGGATGATTTTGTTATGAATCCTATACAGTAGATTCATTTTACCAAACTCAAATGTAACTATGTTTTGGTTATGAGATTTGGTCGTGCCCAGTTTAGCAATTGATTGGTTTTGACTGGGTTTGATTCATTTTAGAATAATTCTGTTGGTTTGAATTAACGAAATCAATGGGGTTTTCTTTCTCTTGGATTTGGATTGCGTATGACCTGTACAAGAGATTTTTGTGCTAAAATTAGAACACGGTTATGTTTTGATTTGATACGATTTCATTGTGGTTGGATTCTATCAGCTCTGATTTAGTTCTTATGATTTGATTTTGAAATGATTTCGTAGGCTTGAATTGGTATGATCCTTTATATGTGTTATGCGTCATTATTAGTGATTGGGTTGATAAATACCATGTAATCTAATAAACTTAAAACAATCCTGTTGAGTTCGATTTACCAGGAATTACTCTGTTTTGTATTGAATTAATATTCTCGTTTGGATTCTGGTTACATTCGACCTGTGTTGAAGATCTATTTGCTAAGATCGTGGAACTGTGTTCATTCATAACGATTCTTTCAGCCTCAAACCATTTCGATTCATTCCTGTTTGATTGGATTTGCAAGTGATTACTGTGTGCCATGATTCAAATGATCATTTGTATATGTTTAATATAGTTCTATCAATTTGAAAAACAATATTGTTGATTTCGTTTGGATTCGAAAATGATTGTGTTGATGACTGAAGCAACATAAACTGTTGGTGTTGATTTCAATTGGTTCATGAAAACGATTTCCTTGCTGTCGAGTTATCCAATACGATTATGTTTACCCGAAATTGTGATAACAAATTGAACAGAGTACATATATCTCCGTAATCATTCGATTGATCATAATATTGTCTTCTCTCGAATTAGTATTAACAGTTTTTTATTTGAATGATTCATTTGTTTTCAAATAGCAATTAGATATTTGTTTAGTAGTTTGAATTTAATTCTTTGAGTTTTGAATTGGTTTTAAAACGATTCTGTGTTTGATTTATACCAGCTACAGAATCGCAAGATTCTGTAGCTAGTCTTTAAAATTAGATTTTTATCAATTTTATCAATAAAATATCCTCTAATATTATCTATTCTTGTCCTTGTTCAGGTACATACGAATTACCATGATCAATTGGGCATGTTCTAGCAGTTTGGGAGATACTTTGGATATGTTTTTATTTTAGGTTGTTAGCTTAGTCAAACTTGAGAGATTATCTCCAAATTTTCTGTAAACTATTTTGATAATTCCCATAGGGATGTTTTACCCTATGGGAGGTCTTTAAATACTTGTCATTTTTTGTAATAAACCAATCAGCATCACTATGGGAGAACCAGACTATGGATTTATGATTCAGACTGAGATGAAAGTTGATGTCTTGTAACAGCTTTCGCTTTCAATATATCAAACGTTTGTTTCAGGTTCTTTCAATATCAGTTTGCAATTGGTTATGGACTACTTTAGCTATCATAATTCTTTGCATGTTGATGTGATTCAATTTATATTCTATCCATATCTGATATCTCTTATTTAAAAATACAGCAATTAGTCTGCTTCATTTAATGAATTACATGTTTACCTTTTTTGTTGAATGAATCATCTTCTACAAGTCTTTGCACACATATTTACCTAGCTGCGACGATTTGTGAATTATAAGATTGTTGTAATCTTTTATGTCTTGTTTGTCCTGTTATATATATTTGAAGAGCATAGCTGCTTCTTGTTTACGAGAAGTTCGTGGATAATCCGGAGCAGGTTTCTTCCCTCCGAACAGCTAAGACAACTACTGCATGCAGGACAAACCTGAAGTGTTACTTCAGGTCAGTTTGTTATATTTTGTTTAATAGTTAATTAGTTAGTATAATATAAGTAGTTTAGATAAATATATTAGTTTAGATACATAGTTAGAATTATTGTTTTAATTGCTTAGCTTAGATAGTTTTTCAGTTTATTTCTTTTTCATAAAATTGTAAAAATCAAAAAACAATAGTTTCGCTGTCTTAGGACAGATTACAAATGAGTTTTGCAGGTTTTCATTTAAATCTATAATTTACAAATATTGTACATTTGTGAATAAGATTTAATTCTATTAGTAGTTAGATGTTTAATTTTGTAGAGTTATTATAGTATTAGATAGTAAATTGTATATATAATAGTTTAGATTTGTTTATTAGTTTGTTTTAATTGTTATTTTTCATTTAGATTAGTTAATTTAGTGTAGTTTGCTTTTGTTTTCTTAGGACTTAGATCGGATAACAGAGTCACTAAACCCATAAGGGTGGGTTATCCCAAACGGCTTGGGTTATTTAGACAACCCCGGACCGGATCCACTCTTCCAGTTGGCGAGCGTTCATTTTCGCCCGTCAACAAATGGCGCTAGAAGGAGGGTCGACTAACAAACTGGCCTTGTAGGAGCCTTTATTTTAAATGTATTCAATTTCCCCCATGGCTCCCCAAATTACTGTGTTGGAACATGCTTTCAACTTCTCCTTACCCAATGTTCCCAACGAGACAGTCTTTTTCTTGTCCAAACTCACCTATGATGGTGAAGGCAATACATCTGCTAAAGACCACCTTAACAAGTTTTGGTGCAAATGCATCAAACATGACATCTCAGATTTAGGAGTTTTATGCAGACGGTTCTCTTTTACTTTTAGAGGCCGGATCAAACATTGGTTTGAATCCTTTCCAGCATGTCACATTTTTTATTGCTTTCAATTTGTAGATGAGTTTCTAGATGCTTTTGAAATTTATAATTTTGATCAATTATGTGAAGAATTTCATACTTCGCTAATCAACGATGATTCATCTTCAGAAGGATTTTTGACAAAAGTATATCATATCCTCTATAAATTCAATCTCGATGACATGTCATTGGCATTAAATCTCTTCTATGATGCTTCCATCCCTTCCATCCAGTCATGTTCAATCACGAATGAAGAACTAATTGCAAATCCTATCACTCAACTGCAAGAACAATTCTCTTCACAAGAAGAGAAAGATCCTTCCGACAATGTTGAACAAGCTAGGGAGGTAGAATCTATTGACCAGGTCCTTATTGACAACCAAATTGGTTTTTCCTCTGAATCATTGTATTTTCGGTCTTCGAACAATAGGGAAGAAGATTCATTTCTGGCTCAAGGTGAATATCCTCATTCTTTTAACTCATGCTCTAATCAACATTGGAAATCAGTCATTGAAGAAAACTTAAGTGATGAAAATCATCTTGAATGTTCTAGTGCTCCAATGAAACTGATTAGAGAAGAAGTTACGCAACTAGAAGAAGAAACTTTAAACCTTAATCCTCAAAATGCACTTTGTTCACAGGAAAGACTAAATGTTGGTCACATAAATTTTGAATTATCTATCACACAAAAGGCAAATCCATATGATCATATTATGTTAAGGAATTCATCACCAAAACAGAGTAAGAGTTTTAAAGAAAGTGAAGAGAATTGTCTTGAGAATACCATTGTTGATTATCATAGTTCAAGAGATTCCTTTTATCTGCTTATTTCTGATTCCTTTTATTCTTTATATCCTGATCTATTCCTAGATTCTGGTGGACTTGACATCTTACCTACAACATCCTACTCTTTTCCACCACAATCATATCCTTTCGATATGCTAAATTTTGGTGAAATCAATTCCAAACCTAACATTGATAAACTTGGATTTGATGCTTGTTCAMTTTCATCACTCACAKGGGAARAGGACATGTTGCGAGATGMTTTTACACAGTTTRTTGTTGAAAAARACAATGCATTATATTTTATGGAGATCAAASATTCTAAGTTTMATACTCGTTCTTTGCTTAGCTCGAATCTTAATGTTGATKCTTCACATTTTGAAATGATCAATCGCATCGAAGGAAACATTCAAACCAATGATCTAATYGRTTGCACGAATYCTCCTATGATGAKCYTTCCATTGATATATTTGTTTCATCAAAGTCATGGTTTGCATCCCCATTTTTGTGACAGGATCTTAGGATGGCTTGAATATTCATATATGAAAAAATTTCACAATAAAGACAAAGTTGAGCTTGCTTTATTTTTACCCAAGTATCTTGGAAGTAGGCGTGACATATTTCTTTTAGATCCTCCATGTGAAGAAATTAATGAACACTTAGAGAATTGTAAGGAGGATGGGGCTTTTCAGCCTTGGCTGATGGTTATTCCATTTCCTCATAATCCTGACGAGTTTTTCAAAACTACTTACACTCACCAATTCCATTATGACCCTTATCATGACAAGATTGCACAATGGATGGAGGATTCGTGCAACAAGAATATCCAAGGAAATGGTAAGATCATGCTTACCTTGTTTTTAGATGATGATTATGAACGTAAGTGTGATATGTTCTTGTCATTTGTTGATCTATTACCATTCTTATTAGTAATGCTTGATCTTGTTTCCATTGCAGGATTAGAGTTACTCCGATGGCTACATTGGAAACATGACTTCACATAGTATCCTGATTTGTTCAATAGTTAGAGTAGGTTTAGGAATAGGTTTTCTTTCAGTTTGATTTCTCACTATTTCTCTTTGTAATAATGCAGTCATGAACGCAAGTGGGCACACCAAGAGAACCATAATACAGTTGTTGTTAGGGAAGTCCCCTTGATCCTTTTCTCTTTACTCTTAGTTGAACATTCATTTTCAAAAATGCAGTATCGTCATGAAAATATTAAATGGAAAGTAAAGAGATAAATAAATCTGAATCAACCCTGACCCAAGGTACCACGAGTAAGACTTCTTTCCCATCAATCAGGATTTTCCTACTTTCTTTCAGTTTCCCAAGGGATTTGTTGCATGAGGTTTTCAGATGCACCTTTTGTACAAATTTGTTTTTTGTTTTTGTTGTTTGGATTTCTTTGCTTTCCAATTTTTTCTTCGCTGGTGTGTTTTGATTTATCCCTTATGCTTACTAATTTTTGTTGTTGAAATACACATACCTACATACTGAACTATTCAGATGAACAAAACAGAGAATTCCTTCACTGAAATGACTGCTAAGAAAATTGTATAAACATCAATTGTATACTTCGAAAATTTACATTTGTGTTGGCAAAAGTTTGTTGTTTGAAAGAAGTTAGTTGATTTCGATATCTGAGTGAATCATGTCATGATCATCTATTATCTTTTTACGTTGTCCCTATTCCTTAAAGGAATGACTCAGAAGATGTCTCCCTACCTTAGAAAGTTGGTTTTGTAAATGAAACATCTCCGGATCTTAATAAAGGACAGTTCTAAAAAATCTAATGAGGTATGAAAAAAATATGTTAAAATATCATAATTTTTAGCGTCACCCCGCTCAACTATATATCTTTAAAAAACAAAATAAATCATTAAAAGAGTTGTGGGAAGTGCTTGTAAACCCGCCGGGATACTGAACAGGTCTGCTGGCAGCAGGTAAATGCATGCATGGCGCCAAGACAACTTCGTCGGGGTACTGAACAGGCCCGCTGGTAGCGAATCAATGTCGGGTATATGATAATTGGCAAAACTAAGATAACTTGACCTTAAAATGTCCTTTTATCTGATCCAGAACTTTTGGGTAGGATACGGATATCAGAGTGGGTTAAATGGCAACCCTGTCGAGGCTATGGACGCCTGCTGGCAGCAGTGGCTCTGTCAACAGTATTGGGGATTTTATCTTTAATATCGTGGCTCGCTTGTCTTAAGAATGTTACCAGTTTTCATCCTTTAAACACTGCTGGAATATTTGATCATTGATGATGTTTATACGATTTTCTGGTTGTTGTTTTTGAGTTAGAATTTTTCTCATTATCCTAATCTGAATTTGTTCTTTTGGCAGAGATAACTGCTTCTACCAGTGTATCGCCATTGTTGGCAGCCAATTCACATTTTTATACTATTCTCATAAACTGCCTACACCAGTGTTTTGCAAACCTTGATTTCCTTTGCAACCTTTTCATGTGTTTTCCCACTTGCCCTTGTTCTTGTTTTCACGACTGCAAGCGTGAAAACTTTGATTTCGAAGTCATATTAAAATCATCACTGGATTGTTGTGATCATTCTTGTCGATATGTCTATTCCATTTCCAATTTAATTATGATTATACAGTTGACAAGATTCCAAGATCCTTATTCATTTGGCATTCTTTAATTGTTAATATGATTTCTTGAGATCGTGATTCTTTGATTGATTATATAGTTTCGCTTTATGAGTGATTGAGTTTGTGATGCATTGATGATTGGATTTATATTTTTATAATGCTCTTTGATTGATTCACTTGACACATTCGTTTCATGAAAACGCATTGGTATTGTGGTAAAACCCTTGGTATAAATCGTTTCATACAACACATCATCCATATAATCAAACCCTTGGAGCGACTTTGATTTATTTCTTTGGTTTTAAAACTATGGTAAAACTATGGCTCGCGCAAATTTTTGGTCCACTTACCATATATCCATTGGTTGATTGAAATGGCATAGTTTTTAACACATATGCATTGTGATATGCATAGCTAAAAGTGTCGGCGGTTGTACTAGGGGTAATGACTATTCTGCATGGGCTGAAATACCTCCACCACCTTCGCACGTTCTATCATAAATGTTTTCCCCCTATCTCGGTTCACCTTTTCTATTTTCGGGTAAGCCTGTGAACATTCTGCCCCTGCGTATGCTGTGTTCAAACCCTGGTCCATTCACAACACTCACCGTGTGCTCCTGTCTATGGCACCGGTGGTGCATCTAGAGTCAAATGGAAACCAAGCCCTGTTACTGTTCGATGATGCCCATAAGGATTTAGAAGATAATGGTTGGCTCGCGTTTATACAGAGGTTCGAGGGCTTCAACCTTAAGGTTTCCCAACAATTCACCCTTACCTTTGATGGGTGTAGGGCTAAAGTAGGTGACACTCAGCTTGAACTCAATGAAGAATTCATAAGCTCTGCTACAGTGTTAGTAGCCACAGGCTAGCGATGGTTTAAAAACTCCAAATTTGATGAGGTCCCGTGGCCATTACTATTCATATCACGAAAGGTTGTCTCCTGTGATAAAGGTATGCCTATTTCCACCCTTAAACCCAGGTGGCACGATATTTTAGTGATTGTGAAAAAATTTGTGACCTGTGAAGGTCGGTATGGCTTAGTATTTTTGTATCACCTTCGGTTGTTAATGAATTTCATGGGCTATCCATTGAACATGCCATTTTACTTCTTGCGTAGTCTTTACAGTATGGCAAAGCGATTCAAATGCGAGAAGGTTGATAGCAGCCTGTTTCACCATGGCTTGATCAGACTCATCGTCGTCCACCATTTAAACCTTCATGGTGATAATTGGCAAGCCTTTCTATCCAGAAATGGCTTTGCTAATCCAAAGTCTGTCCAAATCGACAAGTCTGTGGTTAGTGAGACTATGGTCGGGCCACCATGGCCATTTCATGTTCTCCTACCCCCTGCCAAACCCTTGGTTTGCCCTGACATCGACCTACCCGACATCATAACAGACAAGACTGAGGCTGTAAAGAAGCCTGTGAGTAAGAAGGTCAAGGGTAATCCTACTATCGACAACAAGGGTAAAAAGAATGCTCGATTGATATCGAGACTTGCCCAGAATAAATCTAAGCCAAACGTCGACCAAAATCCCATAGTTTTGAGCGAAGACTCGGACTCCGATATCGAGATTTTCCTGGCTGAAGAGTATCCCCATTCCCATGGATTATGCTCCGAGCAACCCTATGACTATGTTTCTAATTTACCCCCTTGTCTAAAGAACAATCCTAACTACCCAGGAATCAAGCTACATAATGAAAACCCTGGTGACTTAAACAAACCCTCGACTGTTATTTCAAAGCCCAAGCAGACATCATGTATCCAATGCAATGTGTGGTTAGATCGTTATTACACCGACGTTCCCTTATTACAGTCAAAGATCAAATCTTTAGAGAACCAAGTTACAGTGTTGTCGAGAGAAAGGGACAAGCTTCAAGCTAATGACAAGAAACAAAAAACCACTGGTTCGATTGTCTTTAGGAATGTCGAATCGGCAACATCCTTCATCAATTCCAAACTATCATAATCGAAGTTGTTTTCTGATTGTCGAGGTATGAATTTCAAATATGAGTTTTGCTTTGTGAGTTGGCTTGGATTATTATAACCGATTGAATTTTCTTCCAAATTAGCTTTGTTCGTTTTGATTCGAAATGATGCTGTTATAGTTTGGATGATTTTTTTATGAATCCTGTACAGTAGATTAATTTTACCAAACTTAAATGTAACTATGTTTTGGTTATGAGATTTGGTCGTGCCCAGTTTAGCAATTGATTGGTTTTGACTGGGTTTGATTCATTTTAGAATAATTCTGTTGGTTTGAATTAACGAAATCAATGGGGTTTTCTTTTGCTTGGATTTGGATTGCATATGACCTGTACAGGAGATTTTTGTGCTAAAATTAGAACATGGTTATGTTTTGATTTGATACAATTTCATTGTGGTTGGATTCTATCGGCTCTGATTTAGTTCTTATGATTTGATTTTGAAACGATTTTGTAGGCTTGAATTGGTATGATCCTTTATATGTGTTATGCGTCATTATTAATGACTGGGTTGATAAATACGATGTAATCTAATAAACTTAAAACAACCCTGTTGACTTCAATTTACCAGGAATTACTCTGTTTTGTATTGAATTAATATTCTTGTTTGGATTCTAGTTACATTCGACCTGTGTTGAAGATCTATTTGCTAAGATAATTGAACTGTGTTCATTCATAATGATTATGTCAGCCTCAAACCATTTCGATTCATTCCTGTTTGATTGGATTTGCAAGTGATTATTGTGTGCCACGATTAGAATGATTGTTTGTATATGTTTAATATAGTTCTATCAATTTGAAAAATGATCCTGTTGATTTCGTTTGGATTCGAAAATGATTTTGTTGATGGTTGAAGCAACATAAACTGTTGGTGTTGATTTCAATTGGTTCATGAAAACGATTTCCTTGCTGTCGAGTTATCCAATACGATTATGTTTACCCAAAATTGTGATAACAAATTGAACAGAGTACATCTATCTCTGTAATCATTCGATTGATCATAATATTGTCTTCTCTCGAATTAGTATTAACAGTTTTTTATTTGAATGATTCGTTTGTTTTCAAATAGCAATTAGATATTTGTTTAGTAGTTTGAATTTAATTCTTTGCGTTTTGAATTGGTTTTAAAACGATTATGTGTTTGATTTAGACCAGCTACATAATCGTAAGATTCTGTAGCTAGTCTTTAAAATTAGATTTTTATCAATTTTATCAATAAAATGTCCTCTAATATTGTCTATTCTTGTCCTTGTTCAGGTACATACGAATTACCATTATCAATTGGGCATGTTCTAGCAGTTTGGGAGATACTTTGGATATGTTTTTATTTTAGGTTGTTATCTTAGTCAAGCTTGGGAGATTATCTCCAGATTTTCTGTAAATTGTTTTGATAATTCCCACAGGGATGTTTTACCCTATGGGAGGTCTTTAAATACTTGTCATTTTTTGTAATAAACCAATCATCATAACTGTGGGAGAACCAGACTATGGATTTATGATTCAAACTTTTGTTTCAGGTTCTTTGCATATCAGTTTGCAATTGGTTATCAACTACTTTAGCCATCATAATTCTTTGCATGTTGATGTGATTTAATTTATATTCTATCCATATCTGATATCTCTTATTTAAAAATACAGCAATTAGTCTACTTCATTTAATGAATTACAGGTTTACCTTTTTTGTTGAATGAATCATATTCTACAAGTCTTTGCACACAGATTTACCTAGCTGCGACGATTTGTGAATTATAAGATTGTTGTAATATTTTATGTCGTGTTTGTCGTGTTATATATATTTGAAGAGCATAACTGCTTCTTGTTTACGAGAAGTTTGTGGATAATCTGGAGCGGGTTTCTTCCCTCCGAACAGCTAAGACAACTACTGCACGCAGGACAAACCTGAAGCATTACTTCAGGTCAGTTTGTTATATTTCGTGTAATAGTTAATTAGTTAGTATAATATAAGTAGTTTAGATAAATATATTAGTTTAGATACATAGTTAGAATTATTGTTTTAATTTATTAGCTTAGATAGTTTTTCAGTTTATTTCTTTTTCATAAAATTATAAAAATAAAAAAACAATAGTTTCTCTGTCTTAGGACAGATTGCAAATGAGTTTTGCAGGTTTTCATTTAAATCTGTAATTTGCAAATATTGTACATTTGTGAATAAGATTTAATTTTGTTAGTAGTTAGATTTTTAATTTCATAGAGTTATTATAGTATTAGATAGTAAATTGTATATATAATAGTTTAGATTTGTTTATTAGTTTGTTTTAATTGTTATTTTTCATTTAGATTAGTTAATTTAGAGTAGTTTTCTTTTGTTTTATTAGGACTTAGATCGTCTAACGGAGCTGCTAAACCTATCAGGGTGGGTTATCCCAAACGGCTTGGGTTATTTAGACAACCCCGGATCGGATCCACTCTTCTAGTTGGCGAGCGTTCATTTTCACCCATCAACACAAGGTTACAATAAGCATTGCGTGAAAGCGATTATTTCTTTGTGGGCTCGGATAATCACAATTGGAAAAAGTGTTCATGGTAAGATAGTCGATGGGTTAAATAGATAGCATCGTAACAGATTCCTCCAAGGGGAAAGAATGCCTCAATCAATGCGATTCCATCTGTTATGGCGCAGTCCCAATGGTCCAATGGTGAACGTTCCGGAAATAAGTGTGTTTCTATCCATTCTAGAGCATCGCTCTAATGGTCAGGGTGCCTCCAACGGTCATATTTCTTCGTCGTGGTGAAGTTCCAATCTGTGTTGTTCTGCGATTCCAACAAGGTTTGATTTCTGCAAGTCTGCCTTCTCCAAAGTCCTCTCTGGAACCTCCTGCAATTTTTCTAGCTTTGCTTTCTTCTTACTGATCTTTCTATCTTTCTTTCATGTGATATGTGTCTCTAGATTCCACTTTCCATTATTGTTCTTATCTTTTCTTAGCATAGTAACTTCGCACTGTTGAGGATCTTTCACAAGGTTCGAGGATAATACTTCTTCTCTTACTGTTTCTGGAGTAGGTTCTCTACTCTCCTGCATGGATAGGTTCTTTAAGCCTTCTTGTTTTCTTTCAACTTCAACAGCTAATTATCTGGCCCTCAGTTGATTTGGCTTGTCCTCTTTCTCGTCTATTAAGCGCGTTATTCTCTTAGCCATGAAATCCATTAATTCTTTATTTTTATGTTTTATAGCTTCCTCTTCTTCTCTCCTTCGGATCTGATCTCTCTCGATCCAAGTCTTTCCTAACAAAATTTCAAAGGGAGTGTTGTTCTCAACAAACTTAATGACCTCGAATTCCTCTTCTGTCGATGTTCCATGAGAAACCATAGGTACATGGGAAAGTATTCCACATAGGGTTATCATATTTCCTTTAAACAATCCTATTCCTCCCAATGAAGGAATCATAACAAGCTTTCCTAAGATTTCCCAAGTACTTTTTGTCATAATTTTCACCTATGTTTCTGCATCCAATACACAGTCTATGTCAAAGTCTCCTATTCTTATTTCTATGCACTCTTTCTCTTTTAAAATCTCTGATAAACTGATGTCTCTGTGATCATTCAGTGTTTCTTTCATCTGCAATAATATAGCCTCTGATTCTTTCTGGTTCTTTAGCATATTCTTTGTCTCTTGACCTTCCTCATGGTTTTCTTGTCTCATGTTCATCTTCTCAACTTTAGCAATCATTCTAGGGAAATCCAAAACTTCATGTCCAGTATCTTTACAACAAAGGAAAATAGGACTTCTACCAGGGCATAGCTTAGCAAGATGTCTCGGTCTTCTACAACTATAACAAAGAGTTAATCCTCTCTTTCTCTTAAATGATCCCCGATACTTAATGTACTATGCACTGGGATCACAGTGATGGACCTGCAAAAAATTATTTCTAGGATCCTGCATCTGCTTGTTAGTCCAAAAATTCTTTCTATGCATAGGGATAACATATCTTTCACTATTTTTATCAGATCTATTCATATCACATATTCTTTCTTCTAGTTGTGCCCTAGTTTTCATACTAGGACAAAATCTATCAAATATACCTAGATCCATGCTTTTGAAACAAAAAATTTCACTTATCTTACCTTTATCATAGCACAAAGCTTTAATATCTTACCTCTTTTCTTCAGATCATACTTCTCTTATTAGCACAGAGCTTCACAATTCAACTAGAGTACTGCGCACTAGGGCAACAGATATACACACAAAGATTTCATTTTTCTTCAGTTCCCAGCAATCACAGTTTCAGGTACCAGCAACAGAACCATTTGTTGGCACGGGGGAATACCCAGGGTTCAATGCTTCAACAACACACCAACAAAACCCTAACTATCGGCCCTTTTGGTAACACCTGCGAAGCAAATGAAGTCTCACCCAAGGTAGAGGAAAGGAGGGTTGCAGGACTCAAGTGTCTACAACCTAGCTGGGACACAGATCTGTTATCACAATTCTTTAAGAGAGCATTTAGCAGTTAACATTCATTAGTATTTAAACCTTATTCACATCACAGGTAAAACCTTAATTACATAACAACATAGTATTCGACAAGATCTAGCACATCGAAACACTTAGCATATAGAAATAGATCAGATCTAGCATTCATTCATATAACTAAGAATTAAACATTCATCCTGAATAAACACTAAGAAAATAAATACACAACCACATGAACAACATAGCACAAAGCACCATAACATAGGATATATGTGGTTCACCCCCAGCATGGGGCTATATCCACCAACTCTGCATCTTCTTTATTATCTTCTTTCAATCCTCTTACATGCACAAAGCCACAAAACCCACTCTGCATAATACATGAGATCTATGTGCACCTTGCCAGATCCTCCTTCCCTAAGTTTGGCACATCATAGAGCCTTCTTACAATCACTTGCACTTAGCTCTGCAAGTTCTCAACACACAATATGCACAAAGCATTTACAACTATTTTCACTTAGCTCACTGGATTATAAATGACTCCTTCTTACATCGCTTAGATATCTATTTATATATTACAAAAGGGGCCTAAACATGGGTAAGACCCATGGGCCGACATCCCATACCCATTACATAAACCCTAAACCCAAAAATCCCACAAAAGGGGGTGAGATCGTGTGATCTTCGCTTCGTCTTTGACCAGCTTGTCGAAATACCAAAAATGGTCAAACATGACCAAGGTTCTCCAAAACTTGGTTGAGGGCCAACATTCTTCCTACTTTCATATATCATACACATCACTAGTTTCACTACCATATCCTTTGAGTTAAAACAAGACATTTAAAACGAACACTAATTTAAAATTAATTAGAATTTTATGTTTGTAGGGTCAATCAACTAGTTTGGGGTAGAGCCTTGAATTAGGTTGGAGAGGAAACTCTTCAAGGCTTATAAAAAAACATTGGATTCAGAGCTAGGGAGTGTAAAATTTTAGTGACGTGAAATTTATCTGGGACCCTCCTCGAACACAGGGGCTAAACACGAGGTCGTGTGAGGAAAGGTAGCAGAGATAACCCCTCCAAAGCCGGACCAAACATAGTGGGGAGCACATATTGAGGATTTTTCATGCAAAAATATCACTTTAATTTTCCTACGGAGCTTTGTGGACCTCGAATTCATTTGATATCCTCAGTTGTCTTCCGAACCACTTGCTTTTGATACCCTCGGTAGGTTTCGTAATTTTTATCCTGCTCATTGTGGTCCACCCGATTGTCAACTATACCCGCCTGGTGACTGTTTGCAAGATGGAAACTTAGTTTCATTTACTCTAGGGACTTACACAGGTGACTACGGGGGTATACCGTGGTACCTAGAGCAAACGTCAGGTCACACTTTGCAAAGTATACTCGGAGGGTGCTTCTGTGTTGACTGGCGTAACTGTTCTTCCAACCAGATAGTGGTTTTCTTGGTTTATCTTGTAGGAACGTTTTTAGTGTGTGCTTGTTTTTAAATGTTAGTTAAAGCCTTACTGTGTCATTGATCTTTTCACAAAGTGGAAGATCAAGAGATTCATCGGTCGCGAAGACTTCAGTGCCTACCACCGATTACATTGGAGCCACCACCGCCACCGTTATGGTGAAGACTTGACCAGCAAGGGTCATTCGAAGTGACCATGTCATAGGAAACTGTGTATGAGCCAGCTCTGAGAGGAGATTACTCAAATCTAGAGGAACTCACTATTTCTGACCTTTTAGCATAATCTCTCAGGCTAGCTAACCCTCCGATCACTAATTTGTCGGCACCAATATTGGTTCAATTTGTCCCTCCAAGGGTAACACCTTACAAGTGTCATATAGTTTTACAAGAACATATGGAAGCAAATATTTCTACCTCATCCGGGAGTCCTCATACTCCCTTAATGGCTGCCACCACAGGGGGTATTCTACCTCCTAACCCACCTTTGTCGGTCTGGACCATAGTGGTCTCGACCCCCTCTACTTCGGGCAGTGGTCTGATTCCTTCATCGGAGACGACCACAGCTCCGTTCACACAGAGTACGATAGGCCCTCCATTTTCATATGGGATGACCGACTTTGATGCAAAATTAGTCGTTACCTACTCCACCCTACTAAACATGGGTCTGGGGGAAGGGAGCTCAAATTCTCCCTTGCAAGGGTCCATTAGGGGCACCTCATCCTCCTATAACTCTATCCCTTATGGTGGGGTTCATATACCTCCTTCATCCCCCTCGCTCGGCAGTGCTTTCCAGCCACCCGTCGGGCCGAACACGAAATACAACTTGTTTGGAGCAAGCAGTCTAGGACCTTCTTCTTACACCATGCCAGTGGGATCCATGTCATTCTCTTTGTTCAACGCATTTGGTAATAATGCTTTTTCGTCAGCTATCATCTCAGGTGGGGGAAACCCTCATTTTGGACAACAAAATCCTATGAAGGGTACTATTCCTACACAAGGGGGAAAGTACAAAAGTTTTCTCCTCACAAGGACTTTGGAATCCTTGGCAGGGATCAGTTCCCTCGCAAGGGATGTCGACTGAGGGCAACCCCTTCCATGGTCAATGGGTCCTCGGGCAAGGCTCAATACCTATCCCCATCTGATCAGGTGGGGGCAACCCCTTCCAGAATCTTTGGAACACAATGCAAGGAGTGATCCCCTCCCAACCCTCGTCGTTCAATTACAGGAATCAGTAGATGATATCCCTACAAATTCATTTTTGGCACGTTTTTCAAGGCCATGGTATTTACCAGAACCCTGGATAGCAACCCAACTTTTCTTGGCAACCTGGTGCCAGTCAAACTCCAAGCCCCCTTTTTCTTGTACATAGTACCCAACCCAAACTACCATTTATGGCAATGTTACACTTTCCAGACTTGTCAAGGTTTCTTAACAACCCAATTTTTCATGATCCATGTTGGCCCCCCATGTCGACTAAGTTTCCCTTGGATATTATGAAATTCGAAGGCAAGCATGGGGAAGATTCAAGTGATCACGTGACAACTTTCCACCTATCGTGCTCATCAAAATCACTACGCGACGACTCCGTACAGTTGTGCTTGTTTCAACGCACTCTTATCGGGGGTGCCGTGAAATGGTACATCGATCTCAACTGCTCAATATATTCTTACTTTAGTGATTTGGCGATGGTTTTCCTTAACCATTTCCAATTACCCATGAGATATGATGTTGACACCAAATTGCTGGCCAAATTTGAGAATACTAAGTCCAATCATATCTTGGATCACATCCGAGAATGGAAGCATCGAAAGAGCTTGACCAAGGTACATGTCCCACCATCTTTCCTGCTGGAGTGGTTCCTGAAGTCTTTGGTACCTCAGTTATCCAAGGACATTGCAACTTTGGGAGTGTCTTTAGAGGAGGAGGTGATAATGAGAGCACAAAATCTTGAACTGATATACTCTCAGTATGGATTACTCTAGAATATTTTTCCAAATGCACCACGGTCCATCCTTGACAAGGCCAGAAAAAAGTCCGGACCACATGCCAATGGTATAGTTGGTTCCGCACAAGGAAAGTCCATCAATCAGTTGTCAAATCAATTGCAACAATTTTTGATACAGCAGACAGTAGCTAGCCAGACCTCTGGTTCGGCTAGTCCCCCTACCCAAACATCAGACTTACATAGTGTGCAGTTGATGAACCCGAAGACCAACCAGCAGCCTGAAGGAAATAAAAAACAACGAAACAAGGGTAAAGGGGATAAGAAACCTAACAACAATGTTGGTGGGGGAAACACAGAGAAGAGAAAGTCAAAGTATCCATGTAACCTTTGCATGGAGGAACATCCGACTCACTTGTTCCCTCGACTTGCGGAGGCCAAGAAGTTATTGTCGCAGTAGCAGCGTGTTGTGTTAATGAACCCATTTCCACATGGGAAAAATATGACTCAATCCTCTTTGAGCGTGGATGGGGGTAGTCAGGGACCCCCCATGTCTTCTAGTAATCCCTCGGTCGTGAACGTTTACATGATGAAAGGTGACGCTTATATACCGACCAGGGTGCATGATTATGGAATGTCGAAATCTATCAAGAAGGGTAAAGAAGCCACAAACCCACATGTTCCTCTCTATATCAAGAGGACGATGGGTGAAACAATCGCACGCATTCCAAAAGGGGTGTTCAAGAAAGATTCTCATAATCCAAACATGAGGGCCACCCAGAATTACTCTATGGTGGAGGATTTGTCACAAACCCCTTGCACGATGTCCGATTTGGAAGTCCTTCATAGTTTCCCTTCACAGAGAAATGCTCTGTTGTCTTCCTTGGGATCTGCAAAGACTTGTAATCTAGGAACGATCATTCTCAATACGACTGACTTGAAACCTCGTCTCCCTTACCACGTTACGTTTCAAATAGTAGTGGCTTACACCATGAAAAATTTTACCCGGAATATTTTCTGTACGGTGGTTGATGAAGGTGCCTTGACTTACATGATGTCTTTGGTGTGTTGGAAGGCCATTTTCCAACCCATTTTGTCTATGTCTCCTAGTCTTCTTACTTCTTTCGATGACCATTCATTCAGACCACATGGAATCATTCCTTCTTTCCCCATGTAGTTAAGAGGGAAGATCGTGTGCATCAAAGTTGAAGCGGTTTATGCGCCTCTTGACTACAACCTTCTGTTAGGAAGGAGTTGGACCTATGCAATGCATGCAGTGGTTTCCACATTTTTTAGGTCTTGTTGTTTCCACATGAGGATCGAATCGTAACCATTGACTAGTTGTCATTCCCCAGGCCTGACCCTTCATCGGGGGCATCTAAAGTCCCGATGATTGATAAACCTCAGCCTGGCATCGTCAAAGTGGGGTTGGTTGTGCCCACCTTTGATGGGTACTTTAGATTACCCGCCTCCTTCTGGCGATGTCAATTTTATATCGGTTTCCCTGGACCAGCCTAGGGCTGAAATTTTTCAAGTGTCATCGTTCTGAATGAATTACTTTCATTATTTGTGGACTCTTCCTTCCCCATCGGCCTTGATTGAAGGGACAGGGAATCCTAGCATGGACATTCCCTTGTCCGCGGTGGAAGTTCCATATATTATTTTCCAACAAGATTCAACCGACCCCGATCCGACTCCCGCACAGGAGTTAGATCCGGTTCTCAAGCCTATCTGGGCTCAAGTTTCCCTTTCCAGTACTGATTCTTTAGACCTGGTCTTACCCTCAGATGAGGCAATTATTAAGGCATTGAATTGTCCAGACAGACCCTAGGTTTATCTCCATCACAAATCTTATTTTCTCCTAGAGTTAAGAAGAATAGAGGCAAGTGAATTTGTGTTGACTATGACTGGTGATAGGTCTTGTCCTATTAATCCTCTTTCTATGCACGTAGTTTACGTTGAGGGTAATATGGAAAGTATCATTGAAATGATCCCTATACATATCTCCAAAACCCCTAGCATCCTGGAGAATTTTTTCTTCGGAGTGGAGTGCTCCCCCGAGGAGATTCAAATCTATACAGACTTATTTAAGGAATTCCACGACATTTTTTACTGGTCTTACGAGGAAATGACAGACATCGATCCAAGAATATTCGAACATGAGATAACGACTTATCCTGATGCCAATTTGGTCCGACAAAAGCTTCGTCTGGTGAATCCTTAGAAAGAGGCAACTATTAAAGCTGAAGTAGAGAAACTACTTAAAGCCAGTTTCATCTACCCCGTACAGTTGAGGAAATGGGTGTCAAATATCGTTCCAGTTAAATAAAAACACGGTATGATTCACGTGTGCATGCAATTTCATGAATTTAACAAGGCTTGTCCAAAGGATAATTTCCCCACCCCATTCATTTATCATATTGTCGATGAATGTGCAGGTTGTGAGGTATTTTCATTTATGGATGGTTTTTCGAGATATAACCAGATTCAGATCAAACCCGAAGACTAGCATAAAACAATTTTTATATGTCTGTGGGGCACATTTTATTATTGTAAGATTCATTTTGTCCTGAAGAATGTTAGAGCCACTTTTCAGTGGGCTGTGTCTTTTTCTTTCCATGACCTTAGACATATAGTTGAGGCTTGTAGTTGTCTCGATGATCTAGCATCACACTCTCGCAAGAGATCTAATCATCCCACACACCTCCAAATAATCTTCGAATGATGTTGCTACTATCATATTCGATTGAATCCTAACAAGTGCAGCTTCTGCGTGATGTCAGGTCGTCTCTAAGGTTTCATAGTTTCGACAATAGGGATCATGGTCGATCCTCTTAAGGTTGAGGTGATAGTTCAGTTTCCTCCCCCGTGCATAGTCCCTCAGCTTCAAAGATTAAAGGGGAAAGCGAACTTTCTACGACGTTTTATCACAAAATATGTCGAGATCATGAAAGGGTTCATACGTTTATTGAAAAAGGGAGTCCCTTTCTATTGGGACAAAGCCACTCAGCAATCTTTTGAATCATTCAAATGCGCCCTCATGTCTACCCCTCTACTCCAGCCTCCCAATTATAATAAAGATTTATTATTGTACTTGTTCATTGTAGAGTCGACCATTGGCATGGTCTTGCTTCAAGAGGATGATCTGTTCGAAGATCACGTGATCTATTACCTGAGCCAAGGCTTGGTTGGGCAGAAACTTTCCCATGTTGAGAAGCTTATGTTCACAACAATGCCTGTTGTCCATCGGTTCCGTCATTATATTTTGATTCGCAAGACCATCGTCATTGCGGTTGTGAATCCATTTCAATATGTGTTGACATGACACATCATTGGCAGAAAGATCAGTAGATGGATTGTAATCCTCCAGGAATTTGACTTGGATTTTGTTTTTGCGAAATCCAAAAATTCGTTGGTCTTTGCAGAACTTATTTCAGAACTTTTGGTCGAATTAGGTAATGTTACGCCTGAAGAATCACCTATTAAATGAGATCTTTTTATGATCACATCTTCATACCCTTGGTATGGAGATACATTATTCTATATCTAGACTTTGAAGTGCCCTGCTTTTGCTTCTCACGATGAGCGTCGACGAATTCACCATCAGGAACGAAACTATCTCATACTCGATGACACTTTGTATCATCGAGGTGTAGATTGCATTCTTCGTCGGTACCTTATACACAAGGAAGAATAACTCGTTCTTAATGAATACCACACTGGAGCATGTGCTGGTCATTGTCTGGGTTAGCAACAACCCAAAATATTCTACAAGTTGATTACTTTTGTCCTATGTTAATCAAGGATTGCATTGAGTCGGTCAAGAAGTGTCACCCGTGTCAGATCTTCTCTCGGAAGATGAGGACACATCCTGCTCCCATGTTTCTCGTCATCACTATTGGTTCCTTCACCAAGTGGTGGATTGATTTTACTACATGCCACCCAGCTTCAGCCAGGGGGCATCGTTATATCATCGTAGCGGTAGACTACTTCACAAAGTGGTTTGAGGCTATGCCAACATTTAACAATGATGGTGAAACAACAACTCTCTTCATTTTTAACTAGATAGTAGCAAGGTTTGGCATCCCGAAGGAGATTGTCACTGACCATGGAAGTCACTTCCATAATAAAATGATGTCTGAGTTAACATCAAATATTGGGTTGAGGAAAGAGCATTCATCACCCTACTACCCACACGCGAATGGTTAGGTGGAAGTTGTGAATAAATCCCTCAAGACTATTCTGTAGCGAATGATCAATTCTGACAAGTCAAATTGGCATTTAATGTTGTACTCGACATTATGGGCCTACCGAATGTCTGTAAATACTGCCACTGGTTTCTCACCTTTTCAACTCGTTTATGGGCTGGAAGTAGGCTTTCCTATAGAGTGCCATATTCCCTCTTTAAATTTGGCAGTAGAGTTATTTCCAGACACTTCACCGCTTGAGGAACGCCTATTATATATCGAGTAGCTCGATGACAAATGTTGTGATGAAGCCTTGGCCAACGATGCTTAAAAGAAACGAGCCAAGTGTCAATATGATCAGTCTGTTCATCCTAAGATTTTCTCGGAAGGCGACCTTGTCCTGGTCTACGACCAAGATAAGGATCCCCTGGGGGAAGGCAAGTTTAAACCCATGTGGTTCGAACCTTTCATTGTGAAAGAGGTCTTAAATATGGGCACTTATCGTTTGGTTGAATTTGAAGGAAATGCGTTGGTGGAGCCTAGAAATGGTCTCTACCATAAGAAGTATTACTCATAGGTTGGTTGCCTGGGTGAATTCTTGTACATATGT